>BDUI01000652.1:29853-43384 GCA_002335545.1 Apodemus speciosus | reverse complement strand
TTACAAACAAGGGATTCTAAGTAATCCAGAAGTATATAGTGATAGAAAAGTATTGGGGTGTGAAGAAAAATAATAATGCTGATGCCATCCAAGGATCACTGGGTGGTTGGTGACCAGCAATGCAGTGAATATATTAATATTTTTCAGAAATTGTAGGAAATCTACCAATTTCTCTAGAATTACAGCTTAAGATAAATATACTGTAATTTCAGTATCTGAAAATTTGAAGTGGAGGGAAAAGAAGGAGAGAGAAATGGAGAGACAGAGAGAGGGCATGAGAGGAAGGAAAGGTTTACAAGATTCACAAAGCCCTAGCAATCTGCACTGCACCTCTCCCAAATCCCAAATGAATAAAATTTAAAATGAAGAGGAAGCCACTACAACCATTATTTGTGAAATTCAGAGGATCCTTAGTCATGCCTTGGAAAACTGTATTCAAATAAACCAGAAAATATTTTTAAAAGACAACATTATAGATGCACAGAACATACAAAAATAAAGAGATTAGCATTCCCAGTGCAAGCTTGTAATGAGCACTCAGGATGAAGCAATAATAAAAATGTCACCAAATTAGAAAAAGCCCAGGACCAGATGGATTTACCACTGAATGCCGCCAGAGTATTAAAGAACATAAACTATGTTTCTTAAACTACTTAATAAAAGAGAAAAAGAAGGAACTTAATTTATAGACCAATTTTTATTCTGAGGTTAAAAAAAGCCTGATAAAGACAGAACAAACAAAATCAAAGCCTAATCTCCTTGAGGAACATAAGTACAAAAATTCTCAGCAAAGCACTTGAAACCTGGAAACAACCTCATAGCACAAGGGCTAGTAGGTAAGTCTAACCTGACACATCCAAAGTGTTCAAGGATGATTCAATGCACAGTCAATATAATGTATCATATTGGAAGACTCAAGGACAGAAAACATATTTAATATTAGTAGATAGAGAACATTCAATATAATGTATCATATTGGAAGACTCAAGGACAGAAAACATATATAACATTAGTAGATAGAGAACTTTATACAAATTAAAAAATGCCTTAATGATTAAAGTTCAGAGGAAACTATGAACTGAGGAAACATTCGTGAATATAATACAGACAGTAGCATACAGCTACTGTGATCTTAAGTCACTATTACACTAAGTAGCAAAAATTTCAAAGTACTTCTACTGAATGAGAAAAGGCTGTCAGATTTCTGAACTCTTATTGAATATAGTTCTTTGTTTCAAGTTTGTTTCTTTTATTTTTTATTAGATATTTTCTTTATTTACATGTCAAATGTTATCTCCTTTCCTCATTTCCCCTTTGAAACCCCCCTATCCCATCCCATCTCCCCCTACTCACTAACCCATTTACTCCCTCTTCCCTGTCCTGGCATCCCCCTACACTAGGGCAAGAAGCCTTCACAGGATCAAGGGCCTCTCCTCTCACTGATGTCCTACAGGGCTGGAGCCATGGGTCCCTCCAAGTGTACTCTGGTTGGTGATTAAGTCCCTGGGAGCTCTGGGGCTATTAGGTGGTTCATATTGAGGTTCCTCCTATGGGACTGTAAACCCCTTCAGCTCCTTGGGTCCTTTCTCTAGCTCCTCCATTGGGGACCCAGTGCTCATTTCAATGGCTGACTGATGCATCCCCCTCTGTATTTGTCAGGCACTGGCAAAGCCTCTCAGGAGACAGCTATATCAGGCTCCTGTCAGCAAGCACTTGTTGGCATCCATAATAGTGTCTGGGTTTAGTAACTATATATGGGATGGATTCCCAGGTATGGTGGGGCAGTCTCTGTATGGCCTTTCCTTCATTCTCTGATCCATACTTTGTCTCTGTTTTTCTTCCTATGGGTACTTTCTTCTCCCTTCTAAGAAGGACCAAAGTATCCACACTTTGGTTATCCTGTTTCTTGAGCTTCATGTGGTCTGTGAATTGTATCTTGGGTATTCTGAGCTTCTTGGCTAATATCCACTTGTCAGTGAGTACATACCATGTGTGYTCTTTTGTGATTGAATTACCTCACTCAGGATATTTTCTAGTTCAATCCATTTGCCTAAGAACTCAGTGAACTCACTGTTTTTAATAGCTGAGTAGTATTCCATTATGTAAATGTACCACATTTTCTGTATCCATTCCTCTGTTGAGAGACATTTGGGTTCTTTCAATCTTCTGGCTATTATAAATAAGGATCCTATGAACATAGTGGAGCATGTGTCCTTATTACATGTTGGAGCATCTTCTGGGTATATGCCCAGGAGTGGTACAGCTGGGTCCTCAGGTAGTACTATGTTCAATTTTCTGAGGAACCACCAAACTGATTTCCATAGAGGCTTTACCACTTGCAATCCCACCAGCAACAGAAAAGTATTATTTTYTCCACATTCTGGACAGTATCTGCTGTCCCAAGGTTTGGACTGGTATGAGGTAGAATCTCAAGATTGTTGTGATTTTCATTTCTCTAATGACTAAGGATGTTGAACATTTCTTTAGGTGCTTCTCAGCCATTCTGTATTCCTCAGTTAAGAATTCTTTTTTTTAACTCAGTACCCCATTTTTAATAGGGTTATTTGATTCTCTGTACTCTAACTTCTTGAGTTCTTTAAGCATTGGATATTAGCCCTCTATCAGATGTAGGATTGGCAAAGATCTTTTCCCAATCTGTTGGTTGCATTTTGTCCTATTGACAGTGTCCTTTGCCTTACAGAAACTTTGCAATTTTATGAGTTCCCATTTGTCAATTCTTGATCTTAAAGCATAAGCTATTGGTGTTCTGTTCAGGAACTTTCCCCTGGTGCCCATGTGCTCGAGGATTTTCCCCACTTTCTTTCCTATTAGTTTCAGTGTATCTGGTTTTATGTGGAGGTCCTGGATCCACTTGGACTTTAGCTTTGTACAAGGAGACAAGAATGGATCGATTTGTATTATTCTCCATGCTAACTGCCAGTTGAACCAGCACCATTTGTTGAAAATGGATGGTTCCACTGGATGGTTTGAGCTCCTTTGTCAAAAATCAAATGATCATAGGTGTGTGGGTTCATTTCCAGGTCTTCAATTCTATTTCATAGATCTACCTGCCTGTCACTATCCCAATACCATGCAGTTTTTATCGTGATTGCTCTATAGTACAGCTTGAGGTCAGGGATGGTGTTCCTACCTGATTTTCTTTTATTGTTGAAAATATTTTTTCTCTCTTGGGTTTTTTGTTATTGCAGATGAATTTGCAAATAAAGTTCTTTAAAGTCTCATCTTCAGCAATAACAAAAGAAAGAAATAGGAGCATAGATAAAGGAACAGCAGAAGTCAAATGAGTTTTATTTTTAGAGTATGTGATTGTATACATAATAAGTCCTAAAAATTCCACTAGAAACTATGCTTAAATGTGAAAAATCCTTTCAACAAAGTAGCAAGATGTATAGTAAACATGAAAAAAAATCAATAGTTTTTTTTTCTTTTTCTTTTTTATTGGTATTTTATTTATCAGCATTTCAAATGTCATCCCCTTTCCTGGTTTCCCTTCAAGAAACTCCCTATCCCATCCACCCTCCCCTTGCTTCTGTGAGGATGCTCACACACCCACCCACCCACTCCCATCTCCCCACTTGGCATTCCCCTGCACTGCAGCATTGAGCCTTCCCTTGACCAAGGACTTCTCTTCCCATTGATGTTCCACAAGTCCATCCTCTGCTACACATGTGGCTAGAGCCATGGGTCCCTCCATGTGTACTTGTTGGTTGGTGGTTTAGTTCCTGAGAGCTCTGGGGAAGAGGGTCTGGTTGGCTGATATTGTTGTTCTTCCTATGGGTTGCAAACCCTTTCATCTCCTTCAATCCTTTCTCTAACTCCTCCATTAGCGACCCTTATATACCAATAACAAGCATGTAAGAAAGTAATCAGGTTCAGTATCACATTCATAGTTTTTTCTAAAAATCAAAGTATATATTTATGATTATGGCTGCACTATTCATAATGCCCAAGGTGGTGTTATGAATCAACCTGGATTTTCATCAACAAACTAATGAATGAATAAAATGTTGTATATGCACAAGAGAGTTTTTTTTCAGCCATGAAGAAGTCTGAAATTATGTCATTTGTCGAAAAATAATCAGAACTTGGGATCATCCTATTAAGTAGAGTAAGTAGATAAATATATTTTCCTTCTTGCATGCATGGATCTTAGATTTTACACAGATACATAAATCATTCATGTGCTTGCGCACATGCATACAAGCATGTGTGTCTGTGTGTGTGTGTGTGGTATGTTTGTGTGTATTCTTGAGAAAAAGAGACAGACAGTCAGAGACAGAGAGACAAAGAGATACAGTAATAGAATAAGGATTGGGGAGCAAAGGAAAATACTGTAGGAAGCGGAGAGAGGGAAAGAATAGGGGAGAATATATGTAATACATCATTTACTCAGATGAAAATGTCTCAATGAAACCCTTTGATGTGTATGATAAACGTATGCTAATAAAATATACAGAGATTTCTGTGGCTTAATTACTTCTTTGCAAATATAACTTACTGTTATTCATCTCCATTTCTGTAATTTGATAATTTTTAGGAGTATATTTTAAAGTTATATTTTGGAAATACACTACTTTTATATTATTCATGTATGCTTTTTATTAAATATTAAAGCAAGATATTGGAATGGTGGAGGTCCAGGTAATTGCAGATAAAATAAGATATAACAGCATTTATGTAAATCCATGAGACACATGTATGAGTGTGATCCATGTGGCTTTTCAGCTCATCCTCTCAGTCAGACTGCATTAGCAGTGACAGCCAGCACATTTTATTTCACACACAAGGAAACAGCAGCTTAGGGAGATTATGTAAATTACAGAATTAGAGAATGAACCAGGATTAGAAGATATAAACATGACTTCTGGACCAGTTCTCTAATTCCAAAATACATTCTTTAATTGCTTTTAGAAAATCAGTGGCATTTCCAGAAAAGTATCCTAGGCTTGAAGATGGCAGTCGAGTCCTCATCAGTGAATCCACTTTTGACTAATCAGCCTTTATGGTTATAACCGTATAGCTTTACAAAACAATTGTTGCTGCACTTCTAGTGAACTGTGTACTTCATACAGAGTGGGAGGAAGCAGCAGCCCCAGGCTGGCATTTACACACTGAAGCAACAGAGCTAATATGTCTCTAGGAACTGACAATAGAAATGAGTTAGGAGAAAAATCCTAGAGTAGGTACAAATTGAAACAATCTTTCAGCATTCTGAAATTGTTTTGTTTTCCTTTTATAGCTATAATGATCTCTAATTTTGTATGTTCCACAAATTGTGACTTTTGCAAATTACTCAAAATTCTAGCAGGTCCAGATTCTGCAGCAAGTTAGATGCAAGGTTTACAGGATTATTACTCACTGTCATCAGCCTGGCTCACTGATCTCATATTCTGTTTTATATTTATACCAACACTGTCAACAAGAAAGACCATAATCCAGCTCCTAGAAAAATAATATTTTATTGGAGTAGAGAATATCAAAATTCAAACTTTAAATATATCTTGTTTTCGTTTTCTTTGCTCTATGTTTCCAAAGTAAAACTAAACTGAATTCAACTAACATATTGATTTAATTTCTGCACAACTTTTGTAATGATGACATTAACAGTAATTCATACACTGGCTGTTTTAATACATGCTTTTTTCTGTTCACCACAACATAGCATGTCCCCAAACATGCCAAGCAGAAACAGAACCATGATTGATGCACCCCAAGATATTGCCTTTGATAACCAGACATACGAAAGCATGGGCAAGAATAATCTTCACAACCTATACACACACACACACACACACACACACACACACACACACACACACACACACACCAAACATTCACTCTCTTTGAATTTGCAATGTTCTTTTAAATGAAAACAACCATTGCTCTCAGGAGTGATGTGTTTTGTTTCCCCATTTAAAGGCTTCTAAGGCACAGGGCAAATTAGCCACATATTTTGTTGCTGTTGTCTTCCTACTGTTGGAGAATAAACCCAAAACTCACATGCTACACAGGTGTTCCTCCTACTAAATCCCTAGATATCTGCCTTTATCTTTATAATGCACAGTATAATTACTACCATTACTTTAAATTATTATACAAGACAGAGTTTTATTATCTTGCCTAAGATTGCCTCCCACTGGTGACCATCCAATATCAGCTTCCTGAGTTTTGGGGTTATTGGCATGCACTATGATACCTAGAGAATGAATAAGGAAGTTTTTGTAATATTACAGATCACCTATAAAATCTAAACATGATCACTGATCCTGATCCATACAGTATGCAGCCCAGTAGCTGTCAAACATGAGTGGTTTATCTGAAATGAGGAAAGGTATTTTCATATTCTTGTATTATGAGTAAAGAACTGCAGGATGTACTCATAAATAAGAAGAAACTGTATATCTCTTAATGATATTTGACAGAAATGCTTGGTCTGTTCTTAGATTATTGATAAACCTGTTTTTGAAGGTATCATGATGCTTTTCCCTTGTCTATTTTGTGTTCAACAGAGATAAACATTAATATGGGTCTGGCTTTAAATCAACAGTTCTTTATGAAAATATTCCTCTGAATGGAAGGCATTTATTTTTATCTATTATTTTTATTTTATGTGTATGAGCATTTTGCCGAACTGTGTGCGTATTATCACTTCTACAACCTCCACAAGACATTGTCTGATGCCCTGGAATTGGACATATAAGGGCTGGAAATTGAAACTTGATGCACCTGAAAGATCTTTGAAGACTCTTAACCACTGAGTCAACTCTCTAACCCTGTGATCTGAAAACATTTTAAAAGAACTACTATTATAAATACTGTGCATCTGATTTCATATATTCATTTTACAAATTAACATGATTAAACATGATTGCACATAATGACTTGTAATTCTCCAAAATGTGGGTTCCAATTACCTTTAGACAGAGACACTGCATTAAATAAATAAAGCTAAGTATACAAATTATAGAATTGATAGTTTGTTAAGACTTATACATAAGTATAATGTTCTCCAAATTTGCCATCCCTTTTGAAATTTCTTTTCTACTCCCTTCATAACTTATGCTTTCTGGACCCTTTCTGCTACCAGTGAGTTGGAGGTCACTTCTGTACTGAGAGAGTGGTTAGAGTTCTATACTTACTGAGTACTTCCTTATGAATAACTGTTGTTATGGTGCTTGAACTTATAGACACTCCTATTATTTGAACTTACAAGTGTTGCTAAAAAAATAACATTAAAAGAACAGTAGCATTGATATTGAAAGTCCTACTCAATATTTACATGTAAATATATAAATATGTAAAACACTACCTGCAGGAAATAGAACTGACATTTGTTTGTTTTTGTTGTGACAGGGTTTCTCTGTGTAGTCCTGGCTGTCCTGGAACTCACTTTGTAGACTAGGCTGGCCATGAACTCAGAAATCTGCCTGCCTCTGCCTCCCAAGTGCTGGGATTAAAGGCGTGTGCCACCACGCCCGGCTAGAACTGACATTTGTATACTAAGCCATAGGCTTACTCTTTCAGAGGAATTATCCTACTTTTCTTTACATTACAAGTCATCTTGCAATTATACCACCTCATCAGAAGGAACTTCTGTTCTCAATTACTTAAAAGTGCTTCTGTCTGGCATCCTGGGAGTTTCTATTCTATGTAGCTATACCCTTGATGTTTGGATTGTAGATTACAAGTTTGAAATACCCTCAAAAATAGTGATTTAAATATAGGTTACTTTAAATCTTACTAAGTCTCCTAATGACAAAGTCTCATTTATAAATTACATCAACAAATATTTAACACATATTGTCTCCTTATGAAAAATAGTAACATCCTCATTTGAGTAGCAAAATTGTGATGTATGTGTAGTTACTATCAGTAACTTTCACATCATATTATCCTTAAATTGCTTTAGGCTTTTAACTTAATTGTACTTATGCTTTATATTAAGAAATAATTCAGTAACAGGATTTTACATAAAATGTGTCAGTTGTCAGCTGTTAATTAATTATAATTAACTAATTTATTTATTTATGTATTCTACTTGGCTTCCTTAGTGCATATTTCTGGAGATATAAAACATTATAATCAAGTCTTAACAATTTTATAAAAATATTTCAAATGAATGTTTCCTAAATCCTTCCTGTTAAGGCCTAACTTTCTCATATCTTTTTAGTGCTATTAGATAACTACATACTCTGTTATATTCTGTCTACTGGGAAATCAGTCATTACAGAAGTCAGTAGAATTGTTCTGTCTAGTTTTACAATAGCTCTTCCTGCACTTATGTATACGCATTTATCGTATTTGCCTTTATAAACTGCCTCTGGGATGGACCCCAACATAAGAAAGACACCTGCACCAACATTAGAAACTACTGGAATAAGACTTCCATTTTGAGTAGTGGCCGGTTGTTGAGGAAAGTTTAAGTTCCTAAGACCTCCCTGGATGCCAGCATCCTACTTGGCAGAAAGAAACATGTACATGGGTAATTGACATCCTTGGCAAGTTAAGATGTCAAAGTGAGACACAACCCCTCCTGGTAAACAAGTTAAAACATGAATATTAAAAAGGCAACTCCCCTGACACAGTTGAATACCCCAACCTATCGGAGCAGGATAAATGTATAACAAAGATATTTTCCTAGGAAAATCCCCTATCCCTAAATCCTGATTGGTGAAATAACTTGGCATAGATGTTTGTGGATTTGGGGTTTAAACAAGCTGTAGAATATTAGCTCACTGTCATTACTCAGTTACCAAATCTGGGCCATGGCACTGGTCAACCATTCCTAAGGCATATGCTCAATAAACTATCCCTGTCTAAGAGTGGTGTTTGTGTGGTTTGTGAAGTAATTATTGGACCACAATAATTTAAAAGGCCTCATTAAAAGACAGAGAGAATAATCACAAAAAACTGTAGACCTATATATTTTATAGGAGGAATTTTGATAGAGCAACATGGGTGTTCTGATAAGAGAACACATCCAAAGGCCTACATGTCTTTGTTCTGGCTGGAATGCATACCTTTAATCCCTCTGGTGAAATACAGACATGCCTTTAGTGAACATCTTTAATCCCAAACAATGACGTCTAATTGAGGGTCAGACAAAGTGATGAATCAGAGAAAGATTTGAAATAATGAGTCAGAGACACGATACACACAATTCTCATGAGTACAGGCAGAAGAATAAAAGAATTAAGAGAGCAAAGCACACATACACACAGAGATCGGGGGGAGGGGGGAGGAGAGAGAGAGAGAGAGAGAGAGAGAGAGAGAGAGAGAGAGAGAGAGAGAGAGAAGAGGACAGAATGAGCCAGAGTTAAAGAAGGAGCTAGAAGATTAAAACAGACTATCAGAGTTGGTTTGAGGCCATGCAGAACAATTCAGTGAAAAGCCTAGTGAAGCCAGTTTGAATCAGTCAGCTTGGGGAGGAGTTTTGGGCCAGAACAGCTTAGTTAAACTAGTCACCCAGAGTTCAGAAAGAGCTAGAATTGTGAACTTATTCACTAGCAAGCCTTCAAGATGACAATTACATCTGGCAAATAACAGTTACTTTTTACAATTGACTAATGCTTTACGAGTATTATCAATAAGAACACAAAATATATATGTTTATAAAATGTGAAAAGATAAGATTCATTTTAGTAGCTAATCACCCAAAATATAATTAAAACAATGCATTATGTCAACAAAACAAAGCATTAAAAGCAGTTTTATAAATGCAAAAACTCTATTTGACAAAGGCATCCAGCTTCCATCATGTAAACACCTACCTTGTCAGCAGTAGAAAAATGAACTTATCTAAACTTAGAGAGCATGTCTAAAGATGTGATTGAACATAAGCAATAGTTGAGACCACACTTTATAGTATAATATTGATACTTTTCTCCTAAGGTCAAGAAAGGTGCAAAGATTTCCACTGCTGTCACCGTGTTTCATCATACCACTTAAATGCAGCCAGAATGATTAGACTATAAAATAAAATATCCATTCTTGGATGAAATAAAATTAATTTTGTTTGCAGGTGTTGTGTATAAACAATTCTGAGGAGCTTACTTAAAGTACTGTTAAAACTAATATTTTATTTGAGTCCCAAAATGCACAATACACAATTAATATTATCAAACCATTTATATTTGTGTCTACTAATGAACAACCTGAAAATAATACTAAAAAAGCAATCAGCTTATGATAGCACCACTAACAAATTAATCACAAAAATTTTAAAAATTAAATTATCTGCTTTGAAATATGAAACACTACTATTGAAAAAATATCAAAAGAAATATAGATGGCACAATTCTTTGCATCAATTGCTATAGAAAGCATATCAAAGCCAGAAGGGAATAACTGAGCCCTAATCATAACAGTGAACAGATGATAATTAGTATTTGAAGGATATGAAGAAATCTGTTCCTAGTATAGTACTAATGATTTTATAATACAAGAAAGGTAGATTGGAAAAGAATCTCGTACTTCCTCAATAACTTCAAAATAGTCATCAGTAATCCAAAGTCAATTTCCCGATATATTCTGAGAAACATGAAAGCATGGGTACTGAGCAATCAGTGTATCAATATTCATAACATTATTCACGATAGCCAGAAAGTATAAATGACACAATTGCTCATAAACTAAACACTAACAAAAACTGTTATATTACAT
This sequence comes from Apodemus speciosus, assembly GCA_002335545.1. Classification (NCBI taxonomy): domain Eukaryota; kingdom Metazoa; phylum Chordata; class Mammalia; order Rodentia; family Muridae; genus Apodemus; species Apodemus speciosus. Next base: position 32,701 of record BDUI01000652.1, on the reverse strand, counting down.
TCAACAAATGGAATATTATTTAGCAATTAACACATATAAAGTACTATCCCTCAATGCAACCTAGTAAGTCTTGAAGATATTATATTTAGGAAAAAGACAGTTATGAAGATCACATTCTAGATAGTTCTAGAGCCCTGCAAAGGACACTTGCCTGTAATCCTCACACTCCATATTCAGGAAGATGAGGAGCATGAGTGCAAGATCAGTATGGCTTGATCAWTAAGTCCATGGTTAGACTGGGTTATATAACAAGGCCCTATCTCTAAAGTATCACAAATACATAAAGATAAACTGAGTATGTAAAATATTCAAAATAGACAGCAAGGCACAGTGTAGACATGAAGAGTAGCTATAAAAGGCTAGGGGCTTTTTGTGTTAGAGTGAATGAAAGTTTGAAATTGATTTGATTATTTTTTAATAGCTTTGTGGAGACATTAAAAACTTTTTAAAGACCTCTAAACACTTCAAAATAAAGCTCCATGGAAAAAATTATGAAAGAAGTAGCAATAACAAATACATGTAAGGCTGTGTTTCAACTGCTCATTAAGGTACAATTTTATGAAGTATTGTTTCTCCTCCGAATAAGGAAGACACATTATAATAATCATCATTTTCAAATGTTAGCTTTTTAAGAATCGTTAAGCTGAATTGTTGCAATTCCTTTTTAGCACTCTAAGTTGATTATTATCCTTGCCTCTTTTTTTGGCACAAAATGGATTTTTCTCCCTAATATAATTGAACTGTTTTGCTACTTTCAAAAGGTAAATGAAAATGCATGAATAACAAATAATGCTGATTTTTCTGATAATCTTGTTTAGGGCAGAAAGCTAAATGATTTTAGAAACAATTTGCCACCAAATCTCCTGAAGCATTTTCTTTCTCCTTGCTACTTTCTGCCTCTGTAAGTGGCAAACAAACCCTGCCTGGAGGAACAAAATGACAAGAGAGTCCCACTGTCAAATGTGGTGTCTATATAAGCCCAGATATCAACATCGCACCTGAACTGAAATACGAATAACGTGCTTTATAGCAGCTGAGAACCAGGAAATGTTTTCCTGGTACAAGGCTTTTTGTTGCTGCTCTTCTTCATCTCAGAAATGTATAAACATTACTCACAGGTTTTCAAGAACCCCAAGGTGAATGATCATTTCACACTTTCGGGACCCACTCACCCCTTAGCATTTTGTGGGCTTTAATAACCTCAGTATCTGCATATGGTGATTAATTTGCACCAGAGAATATTGGCAGGGGTATGTGCTTCTGTATTGCAACTCTTCCTTGAGCTCTCTTAAAATCTTGGCAACCTTAGATTATGTAGGTGTCATGTACAAAATCATTATTATCTTTCCTGATAAATATTTATTGTGTATAATCTTCAACATCATATGTGAAAATGCTGTCTGTGGTTATGAAAATGAAACCACATTTTCATATGAAGATTATTAGCAAGGCTATTTTACCCACAGATACCAACATCTCTGTAAAATAACCAGTAACTGGATCTTCCCCTTGCTAACTAAACACAAAAAACTTCTTGCCTGCACTAAAGAAATGTGATATTATGCTTATAACACACAAATTTCAGCCTCAAGTTTAGTTATTTATAAATAAATGCTTTTTACTTTAGGAAATAAACACAATAAGCGTGGTAGCCATTTTAAGGGGTGGAAATAATGATGAAAAGTGAGGACATGACAGCAGCATCAATGAAAAGAACTGATAAGTTAGATTGAGCAGAAGAAATATATCAATTTCAAATGCTAGAAGAAGAAATTCCTACATACATGAAGAAAATTTGCACAGAGTACATTCATCCATTTCAGAAACATGTGTATATAAAACAAATAATTCCATCCATTTGCCTAAGAATCATGAGTTCATTGTTTCTAATAGCTGAATAGTACTCCATTGTGTATACATACCACAATTTCTGTATCCATTCCTCTGTTGAAGGACATCTGGGTTCTTTCCAGCTCCTAGCTATTAATAAACAAGGCAGCTATGAACATAGTGAAGCATGTGTCCTTATTACATGTTGGAGCATTTTCTGGGTATATGCCCAGGAAGCACATAGCTGGGTCCTCAGGTAATACTGTGTCTAATTTTCTGAGGAAACACCAAACTGATTTCCAGAGTGGTTTTACCAGCTTGCAAACCTACCAACAATGGAGAAGCGTTCCTCTTTCCCCACAATCTCTCCAACATCTGCTGTCCSCTGAGTTAGCCATTCTGACTGGTGTGAGGTGAAATCTCAGGGTTGTTTTGATTTGCATTTCCCTGATGACTAAGGATGTTGAATGTTTCTTTAGGTGCTTCTTATCCATTCTATATTCCTCAGGTGAAAATTCTTTGTTTAGCTCTGTACCCCATTTATAATAGGGTTATTTGACTCTCTGGAGTCTAACTTCTTGAGTTCTTTGTATACACTGGATATTAGCCCTCTATTGGATGTAGGATTGGTAAAGATCTTTTCCCAATTTGTTGGTTACCATTTTGTCCTATTGACAGTGTCCTTTGTCTTACAGAAGCTTTGCAGTTTTATTAGGTCCCATTTGTCAAATCTTGTTCTTAGAGCATAAGCCTTTGGTATTCTATTCAGTAAATTTTCCCCTATGCCAATGTGTTCAAGATTCTTCCCCACCTTCTCTTCTATAAGCTTCAGTGTATCCGGTTTTATGTGTTGGTTCTTGATCCACTTKGACTTGAGCTTTGTACAAGAAGATAAGAGTGGGTTGATTTGCATTTTTCTGCATGCCAACCTCCAATTGATCCAGCAACATTTCTTTTTTTTGTTCGATATATTCTTTATTTACATTTCATTTCCCTTTTCCTGGTTTCCCCGCCCCCC
>BDUI01000651.1:234035-248201 GCA_002335545.1 Apodemus speciosus | reverse complement strand
TCTCAAAAAAACCAAAAAAAAAAAAAAAAAAAAAAAAAAAAAAAAAGACATTTTCAAGTATCTATATGTGTGTATGTACATATACCTAACATTCTCATACACAATACAATAAAAAGGTTTAAATACGCATTTACAATTTTAAAATTATATATTTAAAATTATTATTTATTTATATGAATGGGTAGACGGTCAGAGGACACTTGTGGGAGTTGGGTTTCTCTTCTATACAGGTGCCTAGGCTGAACTCAAAGCTTGGCGCCCAAGCGTGTTTCCCACTGAGCCATCTCGCTGGCCCCTTAAATGTGTATTGATTGCTAATAATATGCTGATAAAGAAGACACATGCCCTTTCATTATGAGACTCATATTACAGTTTAATGAGTTATGATAAATCCTGTACAAAATATTCTTGTTGAGAAGCACCAGAGAGGAAGAGAATAATTAATTCCTGGGTTGGAGAAGACAGGGAACAATGCTATCAGATCCTGCTTTTACAGGATATCAAGGAGTTTGTGGCTTGACTCAACAAGGGAAATAAAGAAAAAATAATTCTAGATCCATCCCATGGCTCTGGCCATCTATGTGGCAGAGGATGGCCTTGTTGTACGTCAGTGGGAGGAGCAGCCCTTGGACCTGAGGGCGTTTAATGCCCCAGTGTAGGGGAATGCCAGGGCAGGAAGATGGGAGTGGGTAGGCAGATGGGGGTGAGCACCCTCATAGAAGCAGGGGGGAATGGGGATAGGATAGGGGATTTCCAAAAGGGAGACCTAGAAAGGGGAAAACGACTGAAATGTAAATAAAGGAAATATCCAATTAAAAAATAAAAAAATAAAAAAATTCTAGGTTCAAAGAAAAGCTACAGTAAAAAGGCTGAAACACTGTGCTGCCTTCAGTTCGGGACGCTGGAACGGAATGCATAAGGTGGTGTGAGTCAAGTCAATCAACTGGGAGGCTCCGGTTATCAGCAATGTGGGTTGTTTGCAAAGAAATCTGGACCTTGATACACACAGTGGATAAGTCTGTGAGTCACACTAAGCAGGGAAAAGAGGTAATAAGATTTGCTTTTAAGTTACTTTGTAAGCAGCAGGAAGTTTGAAGTAGAGGAGGAGGTAAGGTCATGTGCCAAGATTATGCCTAAGAACCCAATGAAAGCTGCGGTAACATGGAGTAGGAAAACCGTATAAAGGTTATAAAAAGGCTTAGGAGGTAATGTAGTTAAAGTACTTTGGTAAAGCAGGTAAAGGTAAAGTAGGTAAAGTAGGCTGGTCGTTAGGATCCCTGGCTGTCACTTGGATCCTGTCATGTAATTTCATGGATGGGCAAAGCCATCATCCTGAGACATTAAGATGAAAGAAAGAGCAAGTTTAGGGGAAGAGAGTGAGTTCAATTTTATAATGTTGTGTCTTAGATGTTTTATAGGGTGTCGCTGCAGGGAATTCCAGGGCATTGCAGAGTCTCACATTCTGAAATTCAGGACGTGGTGTTGGCTGGTTCTATTGAATTAGAAGTCTTCAACCAGACGCAAGCTGCTGTGTCTACACGTCACATATATGCTGTGCCTATTGTCATACATGATTCAACCCACAGGTACATAGCTCAAGAAGCATTTCCAGAGCCACAGAGATGGCTCAGCGCTTAAGAGCACTGACCACTCTCCCAGAGGCTCTGAGTTCAATTCCCAGCAACCACATGGTGGCTCACAACCATCTGTGACGGGATCTGATGCTCTCTTCTGGTGTGTCTGAAGACAGCAACAGTGGACTCACATAGATTACATAAATAAATCTTTAACAACAACAACAACAACAACAACAACAAGCATTTCCATAGTTAAGCCTTCCATAACATACTTCTGGATAAAGTAGCCAAGGCTTGCTCTGTGCCTCATCAGTTCATCACACTGGGTTATAATCCATGGGGTGGGACTTAGTTTATTCATCCCTGCTTACCAGAAACCGGCACTGTGGGTGTCGTGAAAGGAGGGCCAGTGCATTGCCCTCACCTGACCTGGGTTATGAGGCAGGCTGAAAACACTAAGACTTAAAACGCGGATTACCTTAGAGCCTGGCAGAGGAGTCTCCAAGGGTGACCCCGGCACAGGGTGTAGTGGGACTGTCGTTTCAAATGACTCCTCTCCTGTAAGGTCAAGTTGAGCCAAAGAAAAATGGGTCAGATCAAAGCCATTACAGGTACAGTCGTGTCTTCATTTTCCACTAAAATCTTTCAAAGTTAAGGAGGCTGGGTTTCACACTGTGGGGTATCGGTTTTATGAGTTTTGCTATTTTTTGTTTTTGGATAGAGTACACATCTGACCTTCTAGTAAAGGAAGAAGATCCACCACAGCTTGGCCAAGAGTTAAGGTCTTCTCATCTTTCTGTTTCTTTTCCTTTGGTAAAACTTCAGTCACCGTTACTAGAAAAGTCAAAGCAAAGAAAATGAGAGCATTTCTAACCACTCCATCAGACTGTGAAGCCTCAGCAAGCAAAGTCTAAATTAAAGAAGTGAATTCTGTTGTGGGATGTGTAGCACAATGGTAAGAACACTGGCTTGAGGCTTCAGATCAAATCCCAGAACAGACATCGATAACAGCAGCAGCAGCAGCAGCAGCAACTATCCCTGATGCAGACGCCATGGAGGGGCGCTGTTCTTCATAGCTCGTTTAGCCTGCCTTCTTCTAGTATCCAGGACCACCAGCCCAGGGATGGCACCACCCACAAGGGGCTGGGTCCTCCAATATCAATCACTGATTTAAAAAATACCCCACAAGCCCAGCAGTGGTGGTGTGTGCCTTTAATCCCAGTACTCAGGAGGCAGAGGCAGGAGGATCTATGTGAGTTTGAGGCCAGCTTGGTCTACAGAGTAAGTTTCAGGATAGCCAGGGCTACACAGAGAAGCCCTGTCTCAAACAACAACAACAACAACAACAACAACAACAACAACAACAACAACAACAACAAAATGTTCCATAGCCTTGCTTACAGCCTACACCCTCATCTTATGGAGCGTTTTCTTTTGTTTTATTTTCTTTTTTTCCCTTCCTTCCTTTTATTTATTTATTATTATTATTTTTTATTTTTTATACAGGGTATCACTCTGATGTTCTAGCTGTCTTGAATCTCAGTATGTACACCAGGCTGGCCTCAAATTCACAGAGATCCACCTGCCTCTGCCTTCCAAGTGGAAGCATTTTCATTTGGGTTGCCAGACATCTGAATACTATATTTTAGGTATTTGAACATCAGTTCTTTTTAGTCCAACATTTAATATTGAGAGTCAATTAGGTGAGAGTTTCCTTCTTACTTATCAGTTTTCATTGTCTATTTTCCTTTCCCTTTATTGAAGACCCCCCCCCCAATACAATGTATCCCAATTACAGTTTCCTATCTTTCTTAGTTAGGATTGTATTACTGTGAAGAGACACATGATCATGGCAACTCTTTATCTATTCATTTATTTATTTTATGTATATGAGTACTTTGTAGCTGTCTTCATACACAACAGTATTGGACATTGGATCCCATTACAGATGGTTGTGAGCCACCATGTGGTTGCTGGGAATTGAACTCAAGAACTCTGGAAGAGCCATCAGTGCCCTTAACCACTGAGCCATCTCTCCAGCCCCGATCATGGCAACTCTTATAAAGGCAAGCATTTCATTGGGGCTGGCTTACAGTTTCAGAGGTTCTGTCCATTATCCCCATGGCGGGGAACATGGCAGCATGCAGGCAGACATGGCACTAGAGAAGGAGCGGAGAGTCCTACATCTGGATCAGAAAGCAGCAGGAAGAGACACTGGGCCTGGCTCGAGCCTCTGAGACCTCAAAGCCCACCCCAGTGACACACATCCTCCAACAAGGTCACACCTACCCCAAGAAAGCCACATGTCCTAATTCTTTCAAGTAATGTCGCTTCCTTTGATCCTTTGGGGGCCATTTTCATTAAGTCCACCACACCCTCTCATATTTATCCCAGTTTCTCCCCACTTTTGTATCCATCCCCTTTCTGTCTCTCATTAGAAAACAGACTTCCAATGGTATATAATATAATATACTTAATATAATGCAGTGAAATAAAAACTAACACATTGGAATAGAACAAAACAAACAAACAAAAGGAAAAGAAACCAAGGAAAGCAAAAGAACCCAACAATCTCATTTAGAAAATGCTAAACTGGAAGGCATAATGTATGTGCAAAGGACCTGTAGGGTTAAAAAATGTAAAATAAAAAAATAAAATGTTAGAATTTAAAAAGGCCCTCATATGATATTATGAGTCAATGAATCTCCAAAGATGCCATTGAATACATCTTCTATTGGCCATCTACCCTGAGAACACAGCCTACCCTTCAGAGTAGTTAGTTTCCTCAGTGTGATTCTCTTGGAGAAGACTAAATTTCCATTTGCAAGTGGTCATCAATTGGAGATAGCTTCTGGGTCAGGGATGGGGGCACATGTCCACTTCTCCTTGCAGCGTTAGGACTCCATCAGGTGCAGACTATGCAGGGCCTGTACATGCTGCCTGGGCCTTTGAGAATTCACACGTACACAGATCCATTTGATTTAGGCAGCCTGTTCTCTTGGTGTCTGCCATTCTCCTCTCTGATTTCCCTACTGTCTCTGCCTCTTCCTCCTCTACAGGATTCCCTGAGCCCTGAGCTGAGAGATTTATCAGAGAAATCCTACCTAGGGCTCAGTGTCCCAAGTTCTCTTGCTCTCTGCAGGATGTCTGGCTGCGGGTCTCTGTATTCATTCCCATCTGCTGCAGGAGGAAGCTTCCCTGATGACGGCTGAGCAAGGCATTGATCTATGAGTACAGCAGAATGTCATCTTAACTGCTAACTTGTTTACTTTTGAACAGTAATACTTGGTTTTACTGTCCCTGGGCTATCTGGTTCTGGGTTCTCGGTCACCTAAACAGTGTCATGTATGAGTTCTATCTTCTGGAGTTGTCCTTCAGTCAAATCAGATGTTGGTTGGTTACCTCTACAACTCTGTGCCACCATTGCCTTAGCATATCTTGCAGGCAGGGCAGCATTGTAGATCAAAGGGTTTGTGGCTGGGTTGGTGTTTATGGTTCTCCTTTGGTAGTATGTAGAATACCTTCCTGTGCCAAYGATGTTGGCATGTAGGAGTGAAAGTTGTATGTGGGAACCAGTGCCACTCTCCATGTTCAGTGAGTTGTGTGGGTGTTGTCTTCAGCACTGGGGCCTTGCTATCAGTGTGTGGAGAGCAGCCTATAGTCTTGCTATCAGCCCGGGTTTTTTAGGGGTTCCCATGGGACCCCTTTATCCAACAACAAAATTAGATGTCACCCATTCCTGGCACTGGAGGCTTCATTTGGTGACAAGAGATGGCCAGTTGGAGTTCTGTTTCCTCATAATTTGGTAGTTTGATTTAGGTCACCTTCATAAATATATATTATATATAAGTATACATGTACRTATACATACTTGATCCTTCAGTTTCATTTCCCCTCCTGCCAACTCCTGAGGCATTTGTGTGTGTGTGTTTGTGTGTGTGTGTGTGTTTGCCTCCTCTTAGATAACTTTAGCCTATGTCAAGTCAACCCAAAACTATCCAGTACGACTACTATGCCTGGCTTATGCGAGGCTGTGAATCAAAGCCAGGGCTTTGTACACACTAGGTGTGTACTAGCTTTCTACCACCCAGTACTCATCCCCATCATGGTTTGTGACATTTTCTTAGCATGGATTTCATTCCTGTTCATCTCATTCAGGGTCCTGAGTTTTTAGGCTTATAAGCAGGGCATGGTGACATGTGCCATGAGTCCCCGCACTCTGGGGCAGAGGCACGTGGATGTCTGTGAGTTTAAGGCCAGCCTGGGTCTACAGAGCTAGTCCTACTCCACAGCAAGACCCTGTCTCGGGAGTGGGAGGAATCGCTAGGAGAGACGGCTCAGTGGTTAAGAGGCTGGCTGCTCTTCCAGAGGACCAGGATTCAATTCACAATATGGTGATTTAGAACTATCCACAATTTCAGTTCAAAGGGATCCAAGAGCAGTGGGCATTCACATGGTACATGTACTTGCACCCAAACACATAAAATATAGTAAAAACAGATTGTTTAAAACTTGAGAATCTTTGAGTTATTTTTTTGTTTGAATTACTTTTCAGTTCTATCCTCTTTTTCCTGTCCTGAGACACCAATGGTATTAATACTATGCACATTTTCATAGTTCCACATGAACATTGTGCACATGGTTGTAGTTCCAAAGGACACTAACACTATGCATGCTGTCATAGTTCCAAAGGACACGAACACTATGTGTGTTGTCATAGTTACAGAAGCCCTAATAATATTTTTCATCATTTCTGTCCTATGTCCTCTGTATGGTTTAGGTCAGGTAACCTCCATTGCTCTGCCCTCCAGCTTGCTGCTTCTTTCCTGTTTTCTGAAATATCTCTCTCTCTCTCTCTCTCTCTCTCTCTCTCTCTCTCTCTCTCTCTCTCTCGATTTATTTACTTATTATATATAAAGCATATACCATCCCACCTGCATGTACATCTGCATGCCAGAAGAGGGCACCAGATCTCATTATAGATGGTTGTGAGCCATCAAGTGGTTGCTGGGAATTAAACTCGGGACCTCTGGAAGAGCAGCCAGGGCTCTTAAAGTCTGAGCCATCTCTCCAGCCCCTGTTTTCTTAATTCTATTGTTGAGCCTAGTCACGGAGATTTTCACATATTATATTTTTCAAGTCTAGTAATTTAAAACTATTTTTGAGTTATTTCATGTGTTTGAGTGTTTGTCTGGGTGTAGGTGTGCCACATGTGTGTCCAGTGTCTGTGGAGGCCAGAAGGGGTGTTGGGTCCCCTGGTAACAGATTACACATTAGCCTCAGTCTGAAAACAGCCCAGTCCTCTACACGAGCACCCTCTGTTCCTGACTGAGGAGCCTTCCACCCCTCTATCCCCAATTCCCAATTCTCTTATTTCTATTTAGTTTTTCTTATATCTCGTTTCTTTCTTAAATCTTTCTTTTTTTTTCTCCATTTGTTCCCAGGATGTCTGCAGTCATTCAGTGACGTTTCATCCCTCAGCTTTTAACAAAATCCTTGCCTTGGAGTTGTAACCCAGCGGCTACCTTGGTGTCATGTCTGCTGACCACCTTTGCAAGTTAGTCTGAGATCTCTCGTTTCCTAAAGGGACCTCGCTTTCTGCTGGAGCCTGGCTTTTCCCTAGTAGCCCCTGAAACTCTGGATTTTTACTTATACCTTCTGCTTTGGTTAGTTCTTTCTTTTTCTGATACTGTTTCAGCAGGAGGCAGAGGTACTGCTCTGAGGTACTGAGGCCTGAGCACTCCACCCGAGAGGAGAAATCTACTCTCTCCACTCATTGTCGTTGCTCCTTGGGGAAGAGCATCCAGTTACTGGGAAAACAACCGGCATTCCGATTCCTTGGCATCCACCAGTCATGTAGTGGGGGTGGACTTGGTCCCACAAGGCCATGATGAAGTTCTGCCCCGCACTGGGCCTCCTTTGACAGTAAGAGCCCGAGGGTTCTACTAATGGCAACTGAGTGTTCTCAGAATCTCAGGATCCTCGTGTGGTCCCCACCAGTGCCAAAGATCAGCAGAAGAGAACATGTTACCATAGGAGGTAGAAGTCCTGGCTTCCTGCCCAGTTCCCTCCCCTACCACCAGGCGAAGAACCAGCCTGGAGCCCAGCTGAGTCCGTGGCTAAGTTTTTGTTCTCTGTAAACCACGAGTTTCTGTTTCTCAGGCCTGGGCTTCATCCCACCTTGGAACCATGAAATGTTCTGTAACAAATGCTCTAGGAAGATTTCCTTAACTGCTTTGTAGAATCCTGCCTGGTCTCACTTCTGTAACCACACTTGCTGGCAAAAATCCTCCCTCTATCCTAGTTTTTCCTGATGAAAGGAGCCTGAGAAACTGGCTTAGAACTGATCTCCAGAATCCGGTCTTAGGCAGAGACAGCTGTTGCCCCGGCTCTCTCTGGTAAATGCACACTATAGCTTGCTTTAATTTGGCAATAACTGGGTCAGTAGTCTTTTTCCTCAGGTTAACACAGGCTATTTGGGTATACCATTAGCACTTCGTGAGGATGAATGTTTAGGCTCCGCTTGGGTAAATGGAGAGCCAGTTTTTATTTCCTCTGGTGTTTGGTAGGAATACAGAGGTTATTGATAGACAGACAGTTGATTGGCTCACTAATATGCCCTTTTGGTACTGTTTGAGCTGGAGGGAATGAACTTTCACTGGGTTAAACCAAACCAAACTAAACTATCTCAGGACTTGAGAGAGGACTCAGTGTTATAGTTTAGGGTGCTTGCTGCTCTTCCAGAGGACCACACTGGGCAGCCTACAACTATCAGCTCCAGTGAGTCCAAAGCTCTCTTCTGGCCTCAACAGATAACTCCACACACATATACACAGCACACACACACATACCAATAAAAATTTATTTAAAAAATCTGAACCCACTGATCGTTTTACGGTACTAACCTCTTAAGTAAAAAATCTGGCATTTAGAAGCTAAAATGGAAACCTATGAATCTACCCTGAATTACTTCAGGTACATATGTCCCTTCTCACCACCCTTCTGTCTCCTAAGTTTGCTTTTGCACAATGCCTAGCTGTGCTTCTGAAAAATAGAGAAAAGTGTGCCTACTCCATCATCTCAGAAGTTTTGGCCCTTTTTGATCTCTAGTGAACACACTTAGATCACAACTGTTCCTCAACTGTGACTGCATCATCTTACAGGTCTTGGTGTGTTTTTGTAGTGCCAGGGAGTAAATTGTTCTACTACTGAACTGCTTGCTCCCCGCACTCCCCACACCTCTCACCCCCAACCCCCACACCCACCCCCAGCGCTGTGCTTGGCATTTGATGTTCTACTCTTTGGTGATGCTAAATAAATTCCATTTTTTTTTTACTGACGTCTTTGTTCCACCAGCCATTCATGAGTTTTTGGTTTGCTTTAAAATTCCAATTGAAGTTTCTGTCTCTTCGGTATTGAGGTCTAATTCTGTTTACAGTTTGTTCAGGAAACTACCCGAGCCAGGTGTGGTGGCGCACGCTTGGAATCCTACCGTTTTTCAGGCTGCAGATGGAAGGTTGCGAGCTCAAGGCTAAGACGGCTTTGACCTAGCATATGGCTGATTTTTGTCACCCCAAAGCTCCTTGTGAGTGGTGAACACACGCTATGTCTACTAATTAGCAACAAACACTCTTTTCTTCTTTCTAAAGACAGAGGATGGCAAGTGGATTTAATTGTCCTAGGCCATGATTTTTCAGAGCCGTAGTTGTATTGGGGGACATGATTTCAGTCTCACCTCCCCATCCATGATAGTCCAAGGCTTTGTCTTTGTGAAACATTAAAAACATTAAACTCTACTTCTCAAGTTTTAGAGTGCTGCTCTCTCCTGAGGGCGCCACTCCCATATGCCCGCTGTTCAAAATCTCCACGTTCAGTTCCTGCTTTGTTCCGGAGAACTACAAGATTGTTTCGGCCTTGTGGGTATTGGTTACACATTTAAAACTGCCTTCTTCATTCGGGATGCTTGAGATGGGAGCAAGCAAGGTGCTCCTCTTCTGGGTTTCAGAGAAACACAGAGCAAGTGGAGAAATGAGGGAGGAAGTATTGAAGGTAAGGCTGGGCTGGCCTCCTCCACAGCTAGCTGGTTCCAGGGAACCCATGCTTGACACTTGGAATGGCCAAGCCAGACAACTTGTTTCATAAGAGGGATCCAAGACTCTTGGCCCAAGGTGCAGAGTTTCAGCATCTTCTGTTGGTTGTGGGTTTGGTGGTCTGTGAGGGGGGACCCCAAGGGTTCTTATGGGAAGAAAGATACAAATTGTGGGATCTGGAATATGGTATGCATGTCCAAGTCTTGTGTCTCTGAGGTGGCACTCTTGAGATCTGTGGGTTTGGTAAGCGCCAGAGATATGTCATTTAAAAAGCTGAAAAATTACAAAATCAAAAACAAAGACCAATGCCTGGGCTGCTTTCATCCAGACTGGATCTGTGATCGCCCACGAGGCAAGCTGCGGGGCCAGCCTCTAAGGAATTTCCGATCAAGTTCCTTGAAGCCAAGATAAAAGGACATGGAGGAGGGAACGCTTTTCCTTATTCCTCCTTGCCTTCCCTTCTGGCAAGTTCTACACCTCTGTGGGCACTACTGATTCTTTTACTGAACTTAGACGCAGTTTCTCTAGGCCTGCATTGTGGACTGAAGATCAGCAGCTCTCCAGGAATCATCCGGCACCACAACGGAACTACTCTGGACCCAGTCTCGTGGGGTGAGCTAACGGGTTACGGTCTCTCCAGTGTGAGACAGCCGCTGCCGGACTACCCCAGCCGTATCACGCAACCCAACCTAATAACCCCCTCTGAACAACGTTTGTGTAGACTGCTTTGGTTCTCTAGAGAATCCTTCACTAACACAAAGACTACAGATTAAAACACACGGCACTAGAGAGATGGCACAGTCAATAAAGTGCCTACTGTGTAAGCATGAGACCCTGACTAGCATCCACATAAACCTGGGAGCCCGTGGCAAGCATATGTGTGTTGACTAAGAATGGCCCTCATCGGCTCATATATTTGAATGCTTAGAGAGTGGTATTAGGAGCTTCGGCCTTGTTGGAAGAAGTGTGGCCTTGTTGGAGGAGGTGTGCCACTCAGAGTGGATTTGGGGGTTTCAGATGCTCAAGCCAGGCCTAGAGTCTCTTCCTCTTCCTGCTGCCTCCTGATCTGAACGTAGAACTCCAGCACCATGTCTGCCTGAGTGCTGCCATGCTTCCCATCATGACGATAATGAACTAAATCCTGAATGTAAGCAAGCCCCAGCCAATTGTTTTTTATATGAGATGCCATGGTTGTGGTGTCCCGTCACAGAAATAGAACACTGACCAAAACACTATGTTAGCGTAGGGGTGGGGCATGGTAATCTTGAGGTAGGTGGACACCTGGAGCTAATTGGCCAGCCAAGGAGAGACCCTATCTCTAAAGCCAAGGTGAACAGTAATACRGGAAAACACCTAACAGTGGTCTTTGGCCTCCTCACATATGCACATGTCCTTGCACATACACCAAAATACATACATACATACATAATACATACATACATACATACATACATACATACATACACACACACACGCACATGCGCACACGCACACATGCACACACACACACACACAGAGGGAGGGAGGGAGGGAGAGAGAGAGGGAGGGAGAAAGAGAGGGAGAGAGAGAACAGATTAAAACAAAACAAAGTAAAAGGCCTGGCACACAGTGTAACAAATTACATCAGATAAAAAGACATAAAGTGCATGTGGAAACCAGAAAAACACAGATGCAGACACCATCCATCCTCCTCTCCATCTAGTTCACTCCACAGAGACTCTAAGTGTTTGTTATGCTACAGATATTTCTAGGACTTGAAATTTCTGAAATAAACTAAATCCAGCCCTGATTTTAAGAAGTGCATCCTTTAGCCGGAGAGGCAAATGAAAAATGGCCACTCGTGATGGTGCATATACAAAAGCACAGATAATACAGGATATGCAGTTAGGCTTGAATATCAAATAAACAATGGGCAATTTTAAAGCTTGTATCAAGTTCTTTGGGTTTTTCTTTTTTAAAATAATTTCCCCCTAAAACCTGGTAGCCATAAGTATTGGGAAACAAGGAAACTTCTAGAAGAGAAAACAAACAAAAACAAACAAACAAAAAACTGATTAAAATGAGCATGTCATGGGTTTTGGCACCAGAGGCAGACAAAACCTATAGTACTATTCCTTCCTGCTTTTATATACAAGAAATGCAGGCATGGGGGATGGAACAGAGACTGAGGGAATGGCCAACCAATATCCGGCCCAACTTGAGACCCATCCCATGGGAAAGCACCAATCCCTGACCCTCTGATACTCTGTTTTGCTTTCAGACAGGAGCTTAGCATGGCTGTCCTCTGAGAGGCTTCTCCCAGCAGCTGACTCAGACAGATGCAGACACCCACAGCCAAACAGTGGATGGAGCTTGGGGACTCCTACGGAAGAACAGAAGGAAGGATTTCGGCCCCAGAGGGGATAGGAACTCCACAGGAAGACCAACAGAATCAACTAACCTGGACCTTTGGGGCTCTGAGAGACTGAACCACCAACCAAAGAACACACATGGGCTGGACCTAGGCCTCACCAGCAGATGTGCAGCTTGGTCTTTATGTGGGTCTGGAATGGGGGGGGTACCCCAAAAGCTGTCGCCTACACTTGGGATATGTTCTTCTAACTGGGCTGCCTTGTCTGGCCTCAGTGGGAGAGGAAGAGACTTTAAGTGTCAAGGTGGGGAGATACCCAGAGGGACCCCACCTGCTCAGAGGAGAAGGGAAGGGGATGATGGGAGAAGGACTGAGGGACTGGGTGACCAGGAGTGGGGCAGTGAGCAGGATGTAAAGTGAGTAAGTAAAAAAAAAAAAAAAATCAAAAAACAACAACAAAAAAACCAAAACAACGAAACAGAACAACAAAAACAAAAAGCTCGCATTTCTCCCATCACAGGGACTCCATGCCCAGAAAGGTCCTTGCAAGGCACTTAGAACCAGGAGACTTACAGAATAAAGGTTTGTGGGCGAGGTCATCTAAAGTAATTCCTCCATCTGGGCTGAAGTCAATGTTGCTAGTGAAGTTGTACTTTGCAGTTCCTTCTGGAGAGACAGTGATTTTTGAGGAGTCTCCGAGAACTGCCTGGTTGAATTCCGCACGGACAAAAGTAACTGGGGTGTCTCCTTTGAAGCCTTTCTGTGGGTACAAACATCATGCTACAGTTGCAAACGCCATACAGCTTTAAAAGGTGAGAAAAAAATTACACAGGGAAATGAAATCCTGTGGCTTTATTTTATTGTGCAGGGACTATTAACATTTTAGAATATATTTTTGTGCTTCTGTGAATATGTAGATGCATATCTATTTTTATATGTGCATTGTTAAACAAACAACTTATTAACTATGCCCTTACAAACAACAGCCCTGTTAACTTCAGGACATTGAATATTTTCCCATCTCATTATTCACTTAATGCTCAGTGGTTATTAGAGGTCTACTATTCAAAATCCTAAAATGAAATTACTCAGGGGGAGAATGCCAAAAGAGTTGAGATCCTTTTCAGAAGAAAGGGAAGGAATGCTAAATCTCGTGTGTGGCTCGAGCTGTAATCTCAGTATCTAAGAGGTTGAAACTGGAGGATTGCCATGGATTTGAGGGAGACTCAGCTAGTGAAACTCTGTCTCAGGAGAAAGGGTAAGGGAGAAGGAATTACAWTGCAAAACAGAAATGATTTGCTTAAACCATGTTAAATTTAGCATTCAAAAGGCCAGGTATTCTAGTCACGCGACATGACAACTTGCAGATTACAGGCGACCAACACGGAACATCAGGGAGAAGATCGCTCTGCTTAGAAGGAGAAGATTACACAAAACTTCAGTCTTGACCCCCCAGTCCCCAAGTGCTAAATAAGGACTCTGGGTTTCCTAGAGTCAATTTACCAAATCATATCCATTCGTCACGGTAATGTGCACCGTCCTCATTGTGCTTGACATCTGGTCCATGCCAGCACCTGGTCAAAGTCTCTCTGGACTTCTTTGGCCTCTAGAAAGATAACAGATGAATTTGTTTCCTTGTGTACAACATCATAACCAGGACCACAGGAGCTGCAGACACATTACAGGCCAGCACAGTTTATCCCTGTTTTTAACCCACTGTTTGTCACCTCTGCTGCTGGGCAGGAAGTGCTCTCAGGAAGTTGTCTCAGGCATGGATCCACTAACTGATGTTAAAGGTTCCTCAACACATAACTGGCCCACAAAATGCAAATGATCAGAAGACAGAGACTCAGACTGTCATTGCTCACTGTCCCACCCACGTTTCCATCACAGTCTAGGAAGCTCCCTTCCAAGATTATGTCCCAGTTTTATAGAATCTTGAAATGGCAAAGGCTTATTGACAACCAATTCCAAACCTAAATTGTTGTCCAGGTGTGACAGCACACACCCCTGTAACTTTGGCACTTGGGAAGTTGAGGCTGGAAGACTGTGAGTTCTAGGACAACCTGGTCTACATAGTGAATTCAAAACCAGTCACCCAGGGCTACACAGACAAACCCTGTCCCACCAGATAGATAGATAGATAGAT
>BDUI01000651.1:159411-206388 GCA_002335545.1 Apodemus speciosus | reverse complement strand
AAAATAATTAACATTCTTAAAACCTAACTTTCAAGTTTTAAAAACAGACCTTGAGCCAGGTGTGGTAGCAGTGCATACTTTTAATCCCAGCACTCCAGAGAAGAAAGGCACGAAGCTCTCTCTGAGTTTAGGGTCAACTCGGCCTACATATAAATCCTAGGCCAGATGGAACTACACAGTGAGGGGTTGGGGATTTAGCTCAGAGGTAGAGCGCTTGCCTAACAAGCGCAAGGCCCTGGGTTCAGTCCTCAGCTCTGTTAAAAAAAAAACAAAAAAAACAAAAAACAAAAAAAACCAAGGTAACTGGAACTACACAGTGAGACCTTTTCCCAGAAAACAAACAATAAAACCATGAGTCAGTTCACATAAAATGCAGGTTTCTGCCTTTAGTTAACATAATCGAGCAACACTGGGTGAGCCTCTGCGTGGCCACACTGGGCTAGACCTCAGCCGTCCATATATGATCCATCCTAGTATTTCCAGACAACACTTGTCTTTTCTCACTGATTTATGGGCCTGGACACTTGAGTTCATGACTCCTGCTTTAGAGCACAGGCTACTTCTATATAACAACTGTATGAAAGATATAAGTGATTTTAGTATTTTGAGAGCAATACTTACAGGATATCCAGGGAAAGGTGGGTAGCCTGTGGGGGGATAGCCTGGGTATGACATTCTGTAACAACAATAACAACAAAAAGTCCTTTATAGCTTTTCGTATATGTTAAGGCCTTTGAAGATATACATACACGCACACACACAGTATAATGGTGGGCATCAAATTTGGATAACGAGGCCAAAGGTTTGAGTGGATTAAGATTACTTGCTTTGAAATCTGGTAACCTGAGTTCAATGTTCAATACCTAAGATACAGATGATAGGCAGAAAGAACGACTCCTACATGTTGTCTTCTGACCTTTGCACACTTGGTTGAAACATGCACATATCCTCTGTCACACACTCACAAACACACACACACACACACACACATGCATGTGTGTGCACAATGTTAATAGTATTTAGGGTATGAGCAAAAATTATGAAATGTTTCCTTTTATCCTCTGTACCATACAGTCTGTACAGCCCCCAACTTCAGCCTGGTGAAGAGCTTACTGTGGAATCTGAGTACCCTGAGCTCAATCCCCAGGTTCATGTAAAAAGCCAGATGTGCTGGTACACCCTTGTAATCCTGTAACTGGGGAAGCTGGCCAGCCTGGACTGATCAGCAAGCCGCAGATCTCTTCGAGAAGCCCTAACGAGCAAGGTTGACCTAAAAACGCTATTACAAATGGAGAGTAAATGAATGGCTGAGGGTGGACACAATGTTCTAAGAAGTGCCGGAGACAGACTATCATGAAAGCAGACCAACGACAAATATAACGGACAGGGTGGGATGAGACTGTGACGGGTAGAAGACCGGGGGCTACAGAGGCAGTCAGGCACAGTAAGTCACACCTATGGTCCCTGGGCACGAAGCCCTGAGGTTTATGCCCTGCACTCTGAGGAAAACAAAAGGCAGTGAGGAGGCTGTCAAGCCTGGTGTGGAATTACATACTGGCACTGCCAGACCACATCCACCCCTCAGCTGTCAACAGTCACTACTTAAATGAACCAATATTCTATTGTAGGATGTAACCTGGGAGTTGTATCCATCTGTGGGAATGACTCTCCTGGTCTCCCTTCAATTCTATTTCCATGGCATGTCCTTGCGGCAGGTCTCACAATAACACAATGGCTACCTAGCTAAGATTACCTTCCATGTATACTCTAATCTCAGCTTTCTGGTTTCCCTGGACATCATTAGCTGCCCTTTCCATGAACTACTCTTAAGACCCAAAGTCCACAACGATTTACCGGTGAAGTACCAAATTAAAAACTCACTGGCAGTGTTGCAGAGGTATGACTCAAGAGTTTGTGCTGAGCCTGTGTGGTCCTATCTTCAGACCCCATCCATTACAATCAGGGGGAAAAAAATTACTGGTCAAACATTCCAGTCTCATAACTGACTCAAATTTACAGTCAACAATTTTCTTCTCTAATTTAAAAGATTGGTTTCTATGTGTACCTGTGTATACCACATACTTGCCTGGGCCCATGGAGCAAAAGAGAATGCCAGCTTCTCTGGAACTAGAGTTAATTAAGGACGGTTGTAAGCTGCCATGTGAGCACTGGGAACTAATCCCAGGTCTTCAGGAAGAACAGCAAGTGCTCTTCACAACTGAGCCTTGCCCCAGCCCCATCACCAGGCATCATTCCTTCAGTTAATCCACTCTTAATGACTTGGCCCTCAAGTCTGTGCTCATTGCATTATTTCCTCCTTGAGTTTAAACCGATCTCTCCTTTCTTTACATAATAACATGAAAAGTGGGATTCTCATATTTTATACATGTAAATCTCCTGGAAACTCACTGAGGAGCACACTGATCGAATGGTTCTAGGTTGGGAACTAAGAGTCTGCCCCACTCCTCCACTCCCCTTTCTGGACAGGGTCTCACAYCATAGCCCAGGTAAGCTGGAACTCACTGTATAGATGAAGCTGGCCTTGAATTTGCAACTGCTGCCTCAGCCTGCTGAGATTAGAGGTGGTGCTACCATTCCCATACCACTTTGTGGAGACCAGAGAGCAACTTGAGGGATTAGGTTTTCTTCTTGTATTGTGTGGGTTCTGGGGATCAAATGCACAATCTCAGGCTTGGGAGCACACAGTATTGGTTGTTTGTTTACCTAGTTGACACAAGCAAGAGTTATCTGAGAAGAGGTAACCTCAGTTGAGAAAATGCCCCCATCAGACTGGTCTCTAGCAAACCTATAAGGCATTTCCTTGATTGACGATGAGGTGGAAGGGTCACTATGGGCAGTGCCATCCGAAGGCAGGTGGTACTGGGTTGTGAGAAAAGCAAATTGAGCAAGCCAGGAGGAATAAGACAGAAAGCAGTGCTCCTCTGTGGTCTCTACTTTTTTTTTTTTTTTTAAATTTATTTATTTATTATATNTAAGTACACTGCAGCTATCTTCAGACACACCAGAAGAGGGCATCAGATCTCATTATGGATGGTTGTGAGCCACCATGTGGTTGCTGGGATTTGAACTCAGGCCGTCCGGAAGAGCAGTCAGTGCTCTTAATCACTGACCCATCATCTCTACAGGCCCCCTCCCTCCTGGTCTCTACTTTAGTTCCTGCTTTCAGGTCCTGCTTTCCCTTTGTTGAGAGTTCCTGCCCTGAATTCCTTTGTAATGGACTGATACCTGGAAGTACAAGATAAAATAAACCCATCCCCCTCCAGGTTACTTTTGGTCATGCTCTTTATCACAGCAGTAGAACACAAACTAGGACACAGTCCCCTAGCCCTCTCACCAGGCCAAGACTCTGTATTTCTAACAAAACTTCCAAGTTAATGTTGATTATACTTTGGTACCAGGGCATTATGGCATTTCTGGAAATATTTTCTAACTTGGTTAATTTAAAATGGTGTGTTTCTCCTCAATGTAGACATAAGTGATTTCTATTTCTTTTACCTCAAGATACCACACAAGTAGAGGTGCAGGTCAGTGGTATAACATGCCAGGGAATAGGGCCTGCTTCAGATTCCCCAACAGCAAAAGACAACAAGTCTGATTTAAATTCAATTCTTATGAAATGTAGCCTGAGTGCTGATACACTATTCAGGAAAAAGAATGCAGCCTTTTGTGTATCCAATATAAGAGGATGTGATAATAAGTGTGTTATTACAATGTCCCTGGACATAACCATAGCCAAATGCATTATCAAAGTTTTTAAGTCATTAAGGTAAACTGAGGCTGGGGAAATGGCTCCATCTGTAGACTGCTTGCCATATACAAGAGTCTGAGTTCCAAACCCCCAGTGTCCTTGTAAAAAGCCAGGTGTGACAGCACAGTACAAGATGGAATCCCACAAGCTCCATGGGCAGTCAGCAAGCAGTGAGAGTGCTAGCTTCCATGAGAGGCCCTGACTCCAAAAATAATGTGGAGAACAACAGAGAAGGTCATTTGATGTCAGCTTCTGGCTTCTACATGTGCACACCAGTACACACATGTATACAGAAACATGAACACACACACTTCCCCCCCCACACACACCAAGACAGTAAGATGATAATAAAATCTACTCGGTCTGGTCTCAATTACTAGAAAGCTAAAGACCTGTGCACAAAAATAAAAAGAGGCTAAATTCTTTCCCCTTTTTCTTCTTTTCTGCTCTTGATTACCATCAGGAGTACGGGCAAGCCGGCAGCTTCTAAAGGTCTGTCAGAGGACCAGATGAAAGAGATCAGGATCAAAAGGGGAAAATCTGAAAATAATTTGTGAAATAATCCTTAGGGTCACAAAAAGGCTGACACTGTAGCTCAGAGGTGAGTGGGAGGGAGAGAGAAGGAAGGAGGAGGAAGAGGAATCAGGGAGACAAAGAAAGAGGGAGAAAGGGAGTGGGGGGAGAAAAGGAGGGAGAGAGGGTGAGAGAGAACGCATGGATACCTCTGGAGAGGGAGAACTGACTGGAGAGATGACTCACTGTGTAAAGTGCTTCTGAAGATCTGAATTCAGATCCCCAGAAGCTAGGCAAGGTAGCTCAAATCTCTAACTCCAGCACCCTGTGGTGAGATGGGAGTAGAAATCCCCTTAGGTTTCCAGGCCAGCTAGCCGGGTATAGGAGACAGGTAGCAGTCCACCCACACCCAAGACTTTCCTCTGACCTCCATATGCACATTGTTGCATGTGCACCCAGCCCACAAACTTGCACACATATGCATGTACACACACAGATAAAAGAATGAATCACTCCAATGACAAAGTTCTATTTCCACAGTTTAGCTACTATATTAAATCTTACCTTTAAGGACCTAGTGGACTTATACTAAGATTTTTAAAACAAAACAAAAATAAAGCAAAGACTATCTGGGTATTAGCATATGAAAAACTGAAACAATTTCAGTGCACCTTGAAGATTATTAAGTATCAGAAATGAAATACTTTCACAAATGCACATTTATACAGGTACTAGGCTATTCATCACAGCATCATCTCTAATATGAAAAGTTGTTCAAGACAAGTGAAACACATGAATACAGTAAAGCTATAAACCACACACCTTCTAAAAATACTTTTTTAAAAAAAATCCAAGCTGGGTGGTGGAGGCGCACGCCTGCAATCCCAGCACTCTGGGAGGCAGAGGCAGGTGGATTTCTGAGTTTGAGGCCAGCCTGGTCTACAGAGTGAGTTCCAGGACAGCCGGGACTACACAGAGAAAAAAAACCTGTCTCGGAAAAAAAACCAAATCCAAAAAAAACAAAAACAAAAACAAAAAAATCGATATATAAAACCATCTACTACACATGCTAAGTGAAACAAAGCAAGGTGGAAAACTAGATAGTTTGTAAGCATTCTGGTAAAGAAATACACCATTTTCTTCTCTCTGTAGACAAGCTCACAGGAAGGAGACAGGGACGCAGACAAGGGTGGTAGCCTCCCGGGAGAGTGTGTGCAGGTGTGAGTGCATGCAGGGGTGTGTGTGTGTGTGTGTGTGTGTGTGTGTGTGTAACTACAAAGCAGCTCATTTTTCAATGGCCTTTTAGCCCCTTTAAACATTGCTCATGTAATCACTTCAAAAAGTAGACTTTTACGTTTTTTTTTTTTTTTTTTTTTTTTTTGTAAAATGCTAACAAACCCTAGGGTGACTCAACAAATTACTCAGCTCTGCTCAAATTAAACAGGACTCCGCTGAGTGAGCCAGAGCTCTTGTTTCCCCTTTAACACTGTGTGTTACAAACAGCCTTTAGAAAAGCTTGGAAAATCCATTCTTGGTTCTCCAAACCATCTCCACCCAGTGAGTCAGCTAGTAAAAGGGTGTGGGTCTGTGTCAGTCTCTCTACTGGCAAGAGGCCTAAGAAGTTAAGGGTGGGGTTGGGAGTAGGGACCAACCGTGTCGACAAACATGGAGGAGGGGAAACAGGAAGTGTGACTTAAGTGAGGCAAGAACAGAAACAGTTTTCCAAAAGCCACCTCTAGGAAGGGCCATTTAAAGCAATGACTGGGAATAACAGGGAAACACCACTTAGTCCTCTGCATGGGAAAGTAGCCTTCTACTTAAGCATGAAGACTAAAAAGTGGTTTAAGTTTGCAGGGGCAACATTATTTACTCCACTTGCTTCTAATGTTTTCCTTGCCTAACCGGTAGCTCACTATACTTGGTACTGTAATTGGGACAGATTACTTTATCAGAATGGCTTGCTATCACCTGGCAGCAATTAGGAACGTAATGGATAATAGGAAGATACCTTGCGTCGTCTTTTCCCTTGTCCCCTGACTTAGCCATTCCCCTGTGCATCTTGGTTACCTAGACGTCTGATATGGGTCAAGGACTAGGAAAAAAAAAATCTAGATCGTTCCTTCCTAGAGTAGTTTCCAAGAATTTTAAGCCGGAGCTTACATATCAGGTTTGTGAATTCTGTCCTAGGTGTCATTAAGCACAGCACAAATTCCTCAAGTTCCCCTAAATTTGCTGTGTCACCAAAAAGTCTAGTCACTAGCCAAACCCAGCTTTCGGAGCTGTTAGTCGGCCTTCTGGCAAGGGGCTTCACCAGGGCCACCCATTGGCCTCAAGCCCTCCACCTACGGCCCACCTGACTGAAAGCGGGGTATCACTGCTCCCTGGCATCCCACTCTAAGCCTACCAGCGATTTACCAACAGGCCTTCCCAGTCCTCCCGCACGCGGGGAAAGCATGCCCAACCCACCCCAGCACCCGAAACGCGTCCGAGTCTCCGCCACCCGGAGGCCCACCCCGTTAGGACACGCGCGGGGCTCCACGACTACGGCTGGGGGGCCAGACTAGAGACCTGGAACTAGCCGACTAACCGGCGGAAGAACAGCAAGGGGAAGGGGTGCGATCCTCACCTGAACAAGAAAGCAGCGTCACACCCTAGCCCGCTTCCCTGCAATATGGAGCCAGGGAGGGCCGGAGGGCGTGGCGCATGGGCGGCGCGAGGGTGCTGGCTGCCTGGACCGCCCCCAAGCTCGGGCGGGACCCTGCGCCCCTCAGGTGGCTCAGCTGGTTTTAATAGGTGTCTCTCTTTCTCTCTGAGTAGGATCTACTCTAGGTGGTGCTAAGGTAAGGAAGAAACTGCAGCTTTGGGTCAGGCCGCGCGAGTGGGCGGAGCAGAGGAACTCGGAGATAGTGAGCTCCAGGCCTCAGGGCATCCTGAGAACCTAGGAAGTTTGTCTCTTGTGACTATAGGGAATTGTGGGTGGACGGAACTGGAGTTGAATTAAGCAAAACTAAGCAGGGGTGAGTTGGTTCTAAGTTCTACTGGCCCATTGATGTGAAACTCACTATATACAGAACTAGTATTTGGGGCACTTACATGGAATCAAAAAAGATACACACACACACCCTAGTGATGGGGTAAATGGAGGTTACAGGTCAACCAGATGTTTGCCTGTTTTTCTTTAAAGGTTGGTCTCACTGGGACTGATGGACAGTAATTCGAGATTGGCTGGCCTGTGAGCTCCTGGGATTCATGTATGTATTTTCAGTGCTAGAATTACAGGCTTGCACTTGCACGTGACTGAGCCAGCTCTCCAACATGGCTTTCACTCTCACAACAAAAATGTATTTGGGTATGTAAGCCTGAGCATGACTTGTAGGAATTGTTTCCTCTTCCTCTAACACGTGATTTCCAGGAACGGAATTCTGGTCATAAGGCTTCATGGGAAACACTTGGGTCAGGCATGGAGACAAGCGCCTTCACACCTCAGCACACACCAATTCCACTATACTTCACTTTTTAAAAAAGTCTATTTGTATAAGATGTATTTATGCGAGTGGGTGCTTCTCCCTTTCCTCCACGTAGGCTCGGGGAATGCAACTGTGTTTTCTAGGCTTGGCTGCAAGGCCCATTTACCACTGGGCCATCTCACTGGCCCAAGGCACTTTCACTTACTTGATATTTGAAACATAAAATTTAAAATAAAGTAATTTTTTATTTTTAGTTGTTGTTATATCCCTAAAGTGAAAGGTATCCTGGAGTTAGGAGCCAAGGAATACCAGAGTCACACCACATAACAAACCTCACAGAAGAGATTTAGTGGGAAAGATGCACTAGAGAAGAGGCTGCCTCTACTTGAAGAAGCAGTGAATAACTGAGCAGAAGGCAGGCTTTATATAGGGTTTCTTGGTGGGGAGGCACACACCTTTCCAGGGTGGCCTGATTATGAGCTTCTTTTTCTGCAGGGCAGGGCCTGGCCTCTACTCTGTTAGTCTGTGGGGTGGAGCCTGGCAGCTGGGGGTCTGTAGGTGCTTCACACACAAGTCTACACATGGCAGAGAAAGCTGCCTAAGTTGGTGTGAAAGCCAACGTTTGTGCCTCTGGTGTAGTATCTAAGAAAACGTACGAATTCATGAAGATTTATATATTCTAAGCATTGACGATCTCCGATCCTCTTTAAACAGTGTTTGAGGCTGGGTCTTCATAAAGCTCAGGCTCACCTCAAATTTGCTGTGCTGCCACATGAGCCTGAACTGATTCTTCTTCCTTCTGCCTCTACCTTGAGTACTGTCCATTTTGTCAACTTTAGTCTTGCAGCCTCCCAATTCCTGAGCCTTCTGCCGGACCAGCACTTGTACTAGAATTATGGGCATGTCCCACAGCACAGTTTGAATTCATTTTATGTGATATGAATTGGGGTTCCAACTTGATTCTTTTGCATGTGGCTATCTAATTTTTATAGCAAGGTTTATTGAAAAGTCTATTATTCAGTCTGTTCTACAGAATGAGTTCCAGGATAGCTATACAGAGAAATCCTTTCTCAAAAACAGTCAAAAGAAAGGAAGGAAAAAAGAAGTCTATCCCTTTGATCCTCATCAAAAATCAGGTGACTCATAAATAGTAAGGATTTTCCCCATTTTTTGCAATGTATCTCCTTCAAAATTAATGTTTTCAAGTCTCTGTCTCCAATATTATGGGATTAGAAAGTAAGGCTTTTGGGAGATGGCTAAACCACGAGAGCCTAGTATGGGATTACTAATGTAATTACTGTCCCAATTAAAAGGTATGATTGTTTGGTTGCCCTTTGACCAGGTGAAAACAAAGAAAGGTGCTGCCTTCTATCCACCAGGAAATGGGTCTTTACAAGATAACAAACCTTTCAGTGTCTCAGTTTTTGAAACCCAAGAATCTGTAACTTAGAGAAATAAATGTCTTTTCTCTGGTCTTTTTTTCCTTTGTCACACAGGTTTCAAACTTGTAACTCCTATGTGAAGCTGAGGCACCTGAGCAACTTAATAAAACCCTGTATCAAATAAACAAATAAAAAGTTAACAAATTACAAAAAGGGAGCTGGGAACGTAGCTCAACAGTAAAGCACTTGCCTAACATGTAAAAGGCTCTGGGTTCAATGCCCAGTTCTAGGGGGGAAAATCAGAAATGAGTCTGGTCATGTTAACTTGTATTGGTTTAGAATCTTTACTTGAATTGTAAATAAGGTTTAGCATACAACAATAGGTTTCAAAGCTGGCAAAAATCTGACATCAACAGGGTAATTTGATTAAGCTTTCATTTTCCAGGAATTCAGATAGGATTTGGTTCAATTACTGAAAAATCATGTTTTTTCTTCTAGCTGTTTCTTATCTAATTGGCAGGAGGAACTTCCAAGAAACACGATGTAGTAGGCACTGCTGTATACTGGTTTCTTGTTGGGATTAGAATAGACCTGCTCTGGTTTGAGGGATGCGAAAGGATTAGCTCCACAAGCAATGATGTGTGTATCCAAGTTCACCAGAATCTGCAAAGAGGCTTCCAATTCCTGTTGGCTGGGGAAGAGAGAAGGAAAATCCCTCCATTTAGTCTGAAAGAACAGAAACTACCCAAGTCCAAGGCAATTCATGATCAATCCCCAAAATTATCTAAAGCTGTACTAAGCAAGGACTCTTTGGTCCTCCCAAATGTCTCACCAAATCACTGATTAGCAAAGGACTATTCCTAGATTTTTTTTTTTTTAATGTTTACAGCCACATGCAGGAAGAACATCTAAGACAGAAAGGCAAGGGGAATCATAATGAGTGTATCTGTATATGGGAAAAAGTGAGTCCAAAAAAGATCACAAATAGAAATAAGTAAAAACCTGTAAACAGTAATCAATGTTGGAATCTCATAGTCACGAAGCAGCAGCAAGGTGGGTAGCCAAGCTTCCATCAAGCCTGGGGAGGCATGGAAACCTGAAGAACAAGAATGGAAATGGGAAGAGAGGGAAGAAAGGCTGAGGTACAGCCTAAGTAGAGGACACTTCTTTGATATTATCTGCTCAACCCTCATGTTGTTCATCCCCAGTTCTCACCATCAGGAACTACCCAAGTTCTTTGATAAATTCTGTACCAAGGTAATATGCACAGGAAGTGATCAACCAAACTCATCATTATACTATATTTAATGAAGATCAAAAGAAATGAATAAGGACCAAATGAAAAAAGATTTATGTAACTTGTCCTGGCTAGTTTTATGTCAACTTGACACAATCTAGAGTCATCTGGAAGGAGGAAACCTCTTAGGGAGAAAATGCCTCCCTAAGATCTAGCTTTGGGCATTTTCTTAAACTAATGATCGTGGTGGTTTGAATAGGTTTGGCCCCCATAGAATCATGTTTGGATGCTTGGCCTATAGGGAGTGGCATTATTAGAAAGTGTAGCCTTGTTGGAGGAGRTGTGTCACTGCGGGGGCAGGCTTTGAGGTCTTATATGCTCAAGTTATAACCAGACATGTATTATAACACACAACACAGTCCCCTTTTGCTGCCTGCCAATCAAGATGCAGAACTCTCAGCTCCTTCTCTAGCACCATGTCTTCCTGGACACTGCCATGCATCCCACCATGATAATGGAACTTAACCTCTGAAACTGTAAGCCAGCCCCAATTAAATGTTTGCCTTTATAAGAACTGCCTTGGCCATGGTGTCCCTTCACAGCAATAAAACCCGAAGAGGGTGATTGATGGGGGAGAGCCCAGTCCATGGGAGGGGGTGCCATTCCTGGACTGGATTCTATAATAAGGCAGACTGAGCAAAACACGAGTAGCAATCCAGTAAGCACAACCCAACTATGGTCTCTGCATCAGTTCCCACCTTCAGGTTCCTGCCCTGTTTGAGGTTTTGCCCTGATTTTCTTGGGTGATGGACTACAATGTGGAAGTGTGAACTGAATAAACCCTTTCCTCCTCAATTTTCTTTTGATTTTGATGTTTCATCACAGTGATAGAAGTCCTAACTAGGACATAAGTGCAGGATGGAAAATTATCAGCTCCTCAGCATTCCTCTGAATAAAAGTTCTTACCTGGATGGAATGCAGCCACCAAATCTGGATGGGCCAGATTCCCAGTCTCTATCTGCTCCTCCCAGAAGTCATGATACAGGGCCCTGTGGCCACTAAGCTGAACTGTTCCAGGCTCCAGGGGTAAAGATGAGGAACTCTGTAAAAAGTCAGTACCCACATCCACACCCACCATGATCACATGAAGGCCAAGGTGTTCAGGAAACATGTAGCCAAGCTCATCATAATCTCCAGAACGAATGAGAAATGTCTCCACGTGGGAAGCGCCAACCACATGCAATGTGCTTCCTCCAGTCTTCCCAACATCTATCTCCAGAATCCGAAGCCCTAAGCCCAGGGTCAAGGGTCGTGACAGAACATCTGTCATCAACCGTTTCAAAGAGCCATGCAAGACATCTGGGTCTGGCTGTGGCCTTCCTAGATTTGCCCAAAGCATGGTCATAGCGTGACTACCCAGAAGAGCATCCAATGTAGATTCTAGCTGTAAACCCCTCATAGAAAACCAGGTATCCCAATTCTGTATATCTTCAGGCAGCCAAGGCCAAGGTCCTGAGGGTAGGACAAAATCACCTGTGGGGCAGAAAGAGTTAATAAAAACAGGGCTGGAGGGAAGAGGGCACACTGCTCTTGGAAAGGACCCGAGTTTGGCTTCCACCAGCTAAATTGGGCAACTCACATCTCCTGTAATTCAAGTTCTAGGAGATTCTATGCCCTCTTCTAGCCTCAGGAGGCACTGCCCTTGTATACAAAAACCCATACTCAAGAAACCCATAATTTTAAAAAATAAAGGAACATCAAATCGTTTACTGGGTTCAAAATTCCCACCTCTGTAATTCCTCCATATTAATTCTGCCAACCTATAACTAGAAGTATCCCCATTCCTTCTCATAGTTTCTCATTTTCCCCCTAAAAGTAACATGCTTTTATTCAGTCCCAGCTAAAATCATCAATTGCTATTATTGTATAATTCCCTAATGCCTCTACTCTACCTGTGACCAGAAGCCATTCCATGACACGATCCACAGCCACAAGACGGAGCTCTCGACAAACCTTCCTATGTGCTGGCCAATCGGACCTTTGGCACTCTCTATCACAATAATAGACATTTCTGCACCTGAGGGAATGAACCAAAGAAACATGTTCCTGTGTCACAGAGATATCTTTGTGTTCAGGAAAGGGGCTGGATGCTTGCACCTACAAGGAAAGGCCAGCGAGAGGAAAGGAAGGTAGGGAGAAGAATGACAGTAACAATCTAAATGCAGCAGATGAAATGAACGGATTAGGAATACAATCATTCTTAGAGTGCTGCTCCCATTTCCACCAATCTAAAACAACTGAGGGGTTTGTTTTGCTTTTTATTGTTTTTTAAAATATCTTTCATAAAGAAAAGAAGAAAGAACCATAAAACCCTAGACATTTGCTGATGCTTTCCTTACCAGGTATGCCTTAACTTCAGCCTTCTCAGAACAAATGTCATCTTACCCTCTGTGTACTCAAGAAAGAAGTAGGAAGACTACTATTTCATCTCCCACAATACCAAAATAAACAGGATTAAAACTGGGGACATATAAAATGAGGAACTATTAATACTCAAAACACAACAAAAAACAACCCAAACAAAAACAAACAAACAAACAAACAAAAACCCTTCGGGTTGTTCCTCTTGAAATGAGGACTTAGTATAGGGCCATTCCTAAATGGTCCCCCACTGGCCCCCACAAGTCACCTCTTACAGTGCCGGAGAACCTTGCAATTGGGAAGGCCATGAGGGAGTGCTTTACAATAAGCACAGAATCTAAACGTGTCCTCCATCTTCTGGAACATTTCTTGTTGACATCGAAATCCAAAGCTTGATACTGGGGTTCCCCCATCTATCACCAACCTGTAGAGATAGTATGGAAGAAGGTGCGAAAGGGATGAGCATCTCCCAAATCTGTTTCCTCTGCCTTGTATGGATTTTTATTGTAATCTTAAATGTATCCTATTCCTATTTTTCTTAAGCAAATTGTTTCTTCTATAGTAACATGACTGACAAAGGTCAGAATGAGAAGTTGCTAAATTATACACAACCAACCTTCTGATATGACTAGTACCAAAGACAGTATGCCTTTTCCACACAACTGGTCACTCACTTGTATTCTTCATAGCTTTTCATGTTCAGCTTTTGGAGGATCAACTGGGACAGACCTGGTACATTATTGTCCAAAGAAATAAAGCCAAGTGCATCGATGCTAGGGCCAGGTTCTGAGAGGGCTGGAGGTACTGGAGACATTTCTGTGGGTGGGATTTCAAGAATGGGAATCACTGGTGTGAGTTTCTTGTGCTTTCGCCGCCRTGAACGTGGAGCCATGACCAATGAACTTGGGGATCAGTGCTAAACAGGAATGGAATTGACAAAATGAATGCAAATCTTCGGATGCCTGGCATTTTGCTTCACATTTAAGTCTCTGGGACCCAATTATCAGTAGATTTATTCATTATAGATTACTTACTGGTATAAACACTCATAAAAATTAGAGACCACTGGGCACATGGTAGCTCATTTCTATACTAGTATTCAGGAGGCCATGGAATACATATAGAGTTCCAGACCAGCCTAGTTTGTATAGCAAGAACCTGTCTCAAGCAACACAAGAGAATAATTTCATTCATGTGTATGCACCTCCAAAATAACTAAAAATGGTTATCTAATAAATGTTTTGATGTGAATGTTCAGGACAACACAGTTCAGAATAGTCAACTAGAAAGTAAAAGTCCAATAAAAATGAATGATGAACACACTGGGACTTATAAGAAAGAGGGGAAAGGGGGGGAGGAGTAAACTTGGAGAAAGACAGTTATCAGGGACTGGATGGAAGTAAATGAGGAATAACTGCCTCAGTTGAGTTTTCTTTCAGGAATGAAAATGTTTCAGATCTAGATACAGAGGTTACATAACATTTTTTTTAATTAAAAAAAAAAAACAAAAAACTTTGAGACAGGGTTTCATGTATCCCAAGCTGATGTCAAACTTCCTATGAGGTGAGAAAGAGCTTTGTTTTTGATTCTTCTGCCTCTGTCTCATGAGTATTCCAATTACAAATATGTACCACCATGCTGGGTTTATGAAGGATAAGAATCAATCCCAAGGCTCCATGCACTCCAGGAGAGTACTATATCAACACTACATACACTGGATCAACTAAACTACACACAGAGAGAGCACTAAATGCCATTTTATTGCCAACTTTAAAATTTTTTAATTTCATTTAAATTTCATTTCATACGTATAATTTTCCTCAACCGGAAAAACTTTAGAAATAAAAATATCTACAGACACAGAAAGGCTAAAGTTATTAATATCCAGGTTTACTGTCTCCAGGGACAAGGAAAAGATAGAAGATAAAATCACTGGCAGCAGTTGGTTCTACTGCAAACAGGGTAACAGGGTTCACATTAGGGATCATGTTTTGTTATAAAAATGGCCTGACATTTGATTCATTTCAGATTTGTTAAAGGGAACTTTCCAGAATCATCACACAGCTACAAAATGTACACAGGTAGCAAAATCCACAAACTCCAGAATCATCAAGCTCATACCCATCTCTATTTCTTTTTCTAGATCAAAGAACCTTCTAATTTTGTCAGGCCATAATGGGCAAGAGCTGTCATACCCATCTCTTAAATGCTGCTCTTATAAATCCATGGCCTGAAGTTAATGGAGGAATCACCTTCTAGTTTCCTCTTACACTTTCTTTCTCCTCATCCTTATGTTTCTATCCACCATTCTCTCTCCTTAACCTCTTGAGTGAATGTCCATAAAGCAGAGATGGTGAAAGCTCTTTTGTATTCTGTATACTAATATCAGTGAAGACATTGGACCTAGTGAAAAACACACTTTTAACTGTAAGAGTCATGTCCTAGTTCCAAAGAGTAGATTCTCTTTATCTTCATACTTCTGAACCCCATTTCCACGAACTGACTTGATTATGCCTCTAATTTATCCATCCTTCCTTCCTTCCTTCCTTCCTTCCTTCCTTCCTCCCTCCCTCCCTCCCTCCCTCCCTTCCTTACATGATGCTAGGCGTATACCAAGTAAATAGTCTGCCACTAAGCAAAACTCGCAGTCCACCTACCATCACTTTGTTTATTTAGAGACAGGGTTTCATGTAGTCCAGGCTGGCCCTGAACTGTGTAGCTGAAGGTGGGTCATAAACTTCTGTATATGTAGGAGGGTAGAATATAACTAGACAGAAATCAAAAGCAGCACACCACTTGAAGGAAAGGTGGTTATGGTGAATCCCTAACATTGCACTCTTCTATATTCAGAGCACACTGATGACCTAAGTTATTTATTTACTGACTTTCTGACAGGAAGGTGAGAATATAGGAATAAGATGGGTCTTTACACTTGTGTTTGTGTGCACGTGTGTAATCATTTCTGAATTTGCCTATTACAGACCCAGACCCTGGTTTTAGCTTTCCCAGAGTCCCAAGCTCCTCTGATTTCAAGGGGTACAAACTGAGAAAAGCAAAGGGGGAGGGGGAGAGAAACAGGAGATCCAGAGGACATGGAAGGGTGATACCAAAAGAGCTTTGGTAAGCACCCAGAACTCCCCAGAGTTCAGCCTACTTCAAGCCATCCCTGATGACTTAGAGAAAACAGTAACTACAGAAGTGTAAGCTAGCTCCTAGAAAAAAATTTTACCTTCTTACCCTTCATCTCTAAAGTCTCCCCTAAAACATTAACCCATGCGAAGCAGCACACTCCCCTTTCTCCTTCCTCATTAACAAAGTCCCATATTTCACATAAGATATAGCCATATTTGCACTGTGTCTCCAGACCAGGAGATCCCACTGAAGTTTCTCAAACCCATCAGCAAATACAAAACATCTTTTGGATGGTGGTGGAAAGACATGGGGAAGGAGAAACGTCTATTGGGCTCCTTGAACAGGGTAGGAGACTTGCAAGGTGACGAACATTTGTTTCGGGACTCAGGAAGCTAAGGTAGGATGATTATAGGGAGCCCAGTCTGGATAATGACTCGGAAACCAAAGAACAAAACCCCCAAATGTGGGGAGAAACTAAGAACAGAACATTGCTATTCAGCTAACAGAACATTAGCTGATTAGTCAGTGATTAACACTCCCTCTCCCTCAAGTGATAAATACTTTACAGAATTATAAAATGAACTAAGAAGACGGATTGATGGGAAAGTAACTTACCCTGTTAAGCCCTAGGCTTCCTTCCTTCTCTTTCCTCCAAGTGAAGTAAATGCTTCATCTCTTCAGATCTAGGCTGTCTCACTTGCAGCTGTCTGTTCACATCACCCCTTCTGCAAACTGCTGAAATGCTGAGTCTCAGTGACTAACATGTGCCCTGCCAACCAGACAGACAGGGATGAATTCTCCCTAACGAGACAAGTCAGAACCTGGACACCTGCTTGAGTTCTCTTTCTGACCCTTATTCTCTGCCAAGAGGGCTCAAAGCTCTGTCAACACTCTCCAACTCACCAAAGCCAGGCAAGCTGAGGAAAGATGAATCCTACTATTTCCTGGATGTCTCTCAAGGTAGCATTTCTGCTCTCACTTTACAGCTTCATTAGGAGGGGGGAAATCCCTTGGGATCAATTAGGGAGTCAGTATTTGGCTGGAAAGATAGGCACCAAACCAAAGGAAAGGAACCACTGGAAAATGTGGGTGTCAGTCTAGATCCAGGAGGAGTTCTCCACACCTGATGTCCTTTTGTCTTTTTTTTTTTTTAAGCTTTACACACTTGTCAAATAGAATCCAACAATGTCCAAAATAGGATTAAGTACAAATATAATTATCCCAAAAAGGCAGAAGAGAAGTGCCATTTAATGGTACAAGGAACTCAACTATAGAAGAAACAAGAACTAGTTTGCAAAAATCACTTCACCAGTGTGTAAGGTATTCTCAAAGGACATTCATTCTACACATTTTCAAAAGAAGAAGAAATGTTTCTGAAATATCAAAATAAGTAAGACCAATTTTGAGTTACTGAGTAAAAATACATACTATTTATAGGATCAGAAAACAATTATCATTTCACTCCTGGTAAAGGATGCTGCTGGTACAGGAAGTTCAATCATACTTCCTTTCCATTTTTAACTACTGAGCTGAAGAAGATAACAGCTATTTGGATAATGATCCTGTGCGCCACCCCCCATTGGCTTTTTTGGTGTTTTTTGTTATTGTTTTGTTTTGTTTTACTTACATTTGACCTCAGCTATCACTTACCTGACTCTGGAAAACAGAATTTCTGACAATGGGGTCCTAGAATGTAGTATACAAATTTACAAAGTTTTTACAGCATGAAAGGATTTGCAAACTGTAGAAAACAGGAACTACAAACAAGTAGGGAGTCAATGAAACATTGCATAGCACCACATAGAAGAGCTGCAAACAAATAAAATCAGAAACAATATTCAAAAAAACACATATTAAATAGGTTATCATTGTGATAAAGACTTCAGATCAACTTTGAACTAAAGAATCTTCAAAATTAAATGACCTTCAATGAGGTTAAGAGTTCTGTAGTGCTGGGCAGTGGTGGCGCACAACTTTAATCTTAGTACTTGGGAGGCAGAGGCAGGTAGATTTCTGAGTTCGAGGCCAGCCTGGTCTACAGAGTGAGTTCCAGGACAGCCAGGACTACACAGAGAAACCCTGTCTCCAAAAACCAAACCAAACCAAACCACATATTTCACCATTTTTGGTAAAAACTATCCATGAAGATAAAAAGCTAGGCATGGTAGTTCCTATAAAACCCTAGCCCTAGGGAGGGTGAGGCATAAAGACAGATGAGTTGAAGGATAATCTGAGCTACACAGATTCTTATCAGGAAAAAAAAAAAAAAAAGGAAGGAGAGGGTAGGACGGGGGTTAGAAAGAATTTCATACTTTATTAATCTGAAAGAAGTCTGTGAGGGTGGGTGACAGCCAGCCTTCTCTTTTATTAAAGATCTATTTACTTCTTATATGAGTGCTCTGTCTTCATGTATACCAGAAATGAGAATCAGATCCCATTACAGTTGGTTGTGAGCCACCATGTGGTTGCTGGGAATTGAACTCAGGACCAGTGAAAGAACAGCCAGAGATCTAACCACTGAGTCATCTCTTCAGCCCCCAAGTCTACCATTTTCAGGTATATTTGAGTTCTATTACTTTCTCCTTAATTTATATCACCAATCTGTAATCCCACAAGTTGATAATGATGCTTTATGCTTACCGATGACTTCCACAAACACTATATAACCCTAGCAATGACTTATAAAGCTATGACATTATTAACACTTAATATCCTAGTTAAGTCCCTACTTTAAGAAGGTGTAATTTTCATAAAACAAAATTAGGAAAAATCATTGAAGTATATATTACACAGTAATTTTAGAGGCAGCTAATGTATTGGTTTACAATTTAATATT
The DNA here is from genome assembly GCA_002335545.1 of Apodemus speciosus. NCBI lineage: Eukaryota > Metazoa > Chordata > Mammalia > Rodentia > Muridae > Apodemus > Apodemus speciosus. The sequence goes on along the minus strand of BDUI01000651.1, from coordinate 187,631 downwards.
ATATTAAACACTATAATAAACATTTTAGGTTGTTATTAACTGGAATTTGCCTAGAATATACATTTTGATATAAAACAATGCTTTATGTGTCTCATAGCCACTGTTTAAAGTTACTTGCCATATTATAAATTGTGAGCAATTTCTCAATTTGCATAATGTTATACTCAATTCAAAAATGGCAGAGGCAGAGCAACCCAATATTAGTATTTTTGCTTCCTGTTAAAAGACCCAATTTATCAGTATCACTTTAACAAAGTTCAAGACTAGAACATCTCTTCTAACCCAGAGTTGGTGAAAACAGTGACTTTCCTTTTACATATGGTACTACGAGTTGAACCTGGAGCTTTGCATATGACTGACAAGTACCCTACCACTTTAAATACTATATTATATTTTGGAAAATTATTGCAGGCATCCAAAGTTCTCCAATACTCAACTACTCACATTAAATATAAAAGTATAACAAGTTGAAGGGGAAAACAAAATTTATGAAGAATTTAACTCATAAAATCATCATCAATTATCTATAGGATAGTTTATAAGGATACCCTAGCTCTGTTAACAGAGATTTTACAATTTGCATAAAAGGGTTAAATCAGACTAGATCTTCCAAATAAAACCCAACACAGAGATAGGAGCAGCGGCCCATGCATGGAATTTATTGTGTGCTACTGTTTATAAAATACTTGAATAGTCCTGCACATGCATAATATTTCCAACTTAGACAGAAGACCATACAGGGTGCACTTTCTGGCAAACAAAACAACAGATGGTTCCGCTGCCTGGTGCTATGAGCTGTACTCCAGGGCATGAGGGAAGCAGGCCACCAAAGTAAAGGGAAATACCAAACTACAGTGGCAATCAGTACAGGTCAGTAACTGTAAAATTAGCACATGGTTCCATTTAGTTTAACCAAGCAGTTCTGGAACTATCAAAAGTAAAATTTCGACATGCAGTCTTGACTTTTATGCTTCCACTAACATCTGAAGGGTTGAAGAGAACCATTGCTTCTAGGCTGCATTACTTAGTCAAAAACATTTCCAGACATTTTTAATTTCCTTTGCATTTAAACATAAAAATGATACAAAGCCAGCAGCAAATCACCCTGGTGGTTTTTTAAGCAACTGGAGTACTCACAATAAACTAAAATTTCTCATAATATCTACGTAACCTATACATGTTGTACCTGTACATCATAGGTCTATATATTAAATATTTGCAAAATGAAAACATGCATACACAAAATACGTCAAGTTTTACAGACATGATTTGAATTAAAATTTACTTTGACAATGTACAAACTGCTTTTAAAGTATCTTAAATGAGTAATTCTGTAATTCTTCATAATTTTAAAATTTAGTTATTTTTTCTTCCTTAAATCTCTGGGGTGTAAATCTCAAAAGATATGGGCAAAAAAGAGTCTAAATTGCTTTTTAGATTTTGTTCAAGTAAGAGTCTTCTTATAAATAGTTTATGCGTTCATAATTGAAAAATACCAAGACTATGTTACAGAATTAGCCACATTTAAGAACTATGACCTGAGGTCAGCATTTTATATAAACACCAACTGGGTTTCTCAGATTTTGTCTACAATTCAAAATACATCTAGTAACCTCAGAAATATATTTTAAGACCATGCTAATCCATCCTTTTAAAGACATTTCATGGGGTGGGGGTAGGGAGGTTCCACATTAACTCTAAAGATTGTATTTAAAGTCATGATTGAAAAAAATCTAATTCTACTGAGGGGAGAAACAAAGGAAATCTCATTTGTAAACGTAAATGTGTGAACCACAAGCATAAATGGAGGTGCAGATATCCTCCATTGGAAATTGCCCCAAGCCCCTTGTTCACTGCTCTCCTCTGTGGCAGCGATTACCCAATCTTAACAGACAGCACAAGTCCCAGGGCCCTCAAGCCTCCATCCAGGAAGGGGGCAAGGGTCTCAAAAAGCACAATGGTTTCTTCAGAGAGATTATGACATTTATCATCAGCTCGGTCGACCCTCCAGCTTGAGTGATCTGTCCATTTGGGGCCCAAGATGTGAGAGTCCCTGGGAAGCCGCTGGTCACTGGGCACTATGGTTGCCAGTCCCGTGGTTCTCAGTGGTATGTGCGGTGTTCAGGGAATTGAAACCATCTTGCTGCACAGCATCTTTCCGGGGTGGCATTCTCTCATTGATCCTATCCAAACCCTTTGCCTCTTCAAAACTGCAGATTCTATGTGGTGGAGAGAATCCTCGTATTGCTTAACAAAATGCAAATTTGATAAGTCAGTAATTGTGAAAATAGTTCTGAGTTTTCAAAAACAAATTTCAAGAAGAAATTACTGTAAATAGCAACATTTAAATTTACTTTAGTTGAATTCTATCCCCATTTGAGTCTTCCTATTAAAATATGAAACATTTTAAATCCTAAATAAAAAGAAGAAAGCTTCACAGATGACAAGTTTAGCATGGTTTTGTTTGCTTCACTTTAAGTAAATCAAAACAAAAACACTAAAATTACCTTTGCTGGCTCACAAAAAAACAACCTATAGGCCATGCCTCAAGGTATCTGTCTGCTTCTACTAAAGCAGTTATCTCCTATTACCTCAGACCTAGATCACACAGTGACCATGAGGTAGTAAAGAGGGCAAGTGAGGAAGCTAAAGAAGGACAATCCTCAACACACAAATATTTACTAGAAACTTGGGAGGAGAAAGAAATGAAGTAAACTTAGCAAGTAAGAACTACCTTGAAGAACTATCATCCCAGCAACAGCAGTATAAAATAAAAAGGGTGGAAAATACCTCCCAAGTTAGAACTGTGTTTGCATAAGAAAAAAGGATTCACAATTTTACATTTAAAAACATATTTCCTTTCATTTTCTGGCCAATTAATACAAACTGTATCAAAACCAATAGCAATCATTCTTGAGTATCAAGGGGTTTTGGTTTAACTGTTTTAAGACTATTGTTTACTCACTACCTAGAATTATTATGTAGCTTAGCCTGGCCTCCAATCCATGATCCTTCTAACTCAACATCCCTAATGCTAAGATAAACATTCAACACCAAGCCAAGCATCATTAATATTTATGGATTCAACATTACTTCATCTGGAAGAATGTAGATTCCATTAACAAAATGTTAGTTAAAAATATCTATATAATTACTTACAGTCTACCGGCTTAATATATCTAATCTCTAGCACTGTTTATAAGCATGGAGCAAACAAATGGCTATGGCCACTAAATTATACACATGAATATAACCTTAACTATAAAACTACAGCCCAAACTACAAGAAACAAAAACAAAAGCAAAAAAAAAATCATTACAGTACTAGTTCCTGTACTAGAATGGGCAAAAAATAAACTCACGTGTTTAGTGGAGGGTTTCACTTAGGGTGAAAAATCTGAGTAGAATAAACATACAAAATATAGCTAGATCTCTACTTGAAGGGTGAGTTTAATAATGTCCACTAAAACAGGCAAGATAACTGCTACATATACAGCATATGCTAAGGAAATCAGCAACAATGAACTCTAGATTATACTAGAAAAGAGAAAGGGCATATATATATATGTGTGTGTATGTGTGTATATAAATATAGGTATCAGCTATTGTGATTTAAATAAAARAGGAATGTGACTGTTAAACTTGATGAGTTAGCCAGTATGATTCATCTGTGTGAGCTAGGCATAAGATATACCCAGAGGATATTCTCTAATTCCCACCCACAGACCACAGATCCCTGCCCAGTGCAAGGACTCTGATCGTACCTTTTTCAGCCTCAATAGCCTCAACTGTGGCTGTACAGAAGTGAGCAGAGGCATGCAAAATGAATGAGAGAGATGAGAAGGGTCATATTGTACAGCAGAAAAGGCAATGATCACTTAATATATCACAGTACCCCCAAACTACATCATTTAAAGTTGAAAACAAACTATACCCACATTAGAGAGCCCCATTCAATCCCCCAATTTCTAACACAGCACAGCTTACACACAGCATTATGACATCAGAGCACAGGACATATAGACCTATTGTAAAGACAGACACCTCAGCACTCATGCAAATATACTCTAGTATTAATTACTCATCTTGAATTTACTGTTTTGATTGTTCTAGAATTTTCCATTGTTTGTTTTATCAGTGAATTACCATTATAGGAAAATTATGATAATAACACTGTAGCAGAAAAACAAACAAGAGGATCTTTCCTTCACTTCCAATATTAACAACATTCATCACCACTTGGTTCTCTAAGATAAAAACTAGAGGCGGTCAGTAACAGATTTCTGTCCCTTCAGGGCAAAGAATAAACAACAAAATCTGGTATAACTGTGGTGAAATTTAAGGACCCTGAATTTGTTGTATTAGTCTAATTCTCAAGTTCTGTTCTTTAGGGGGAGCCTAAAATGATCAATTTTCTATGCTAAGAACTTGGGGTTTGCTTGTTTTGAAGAAGGCTGGCCTTGAACTCCTTACCAAGTGATCATCTTGCATCAGTTTCTAGAGTAGCTGAAGGACTATAAGTGTATACCACTGTACCCTGGCTCCTACTCTAACACTGACTGCCTAACTATCCAAACACTTATAATGTTGTAAAAATTCTATTTATATTACGTTTATCATGATGATGAACATGCTTAGAAGGGAGAGCCTGCATTCTTAGGTGAAGAAAGAAGGGCTGCTACTGGGGATCTTTTCAAACCTGGACACTAATTAGAAAGGCATTAAGGGATGGAACTAAGATCTTTCAGGCAATTAATCCTAATTATTTCATAATATGGATACGATATACACATCATGTGAGAAAAAAATTCTTGGTATAACCTGCACTGGCACATTTAAAGAACTGAATATTTAGTCATGCATTTTGTAATCAAAGATGCCTTTTTGGGTAATGCAAAGTTGGTAGGTCAGAGCATTTGCTGTTTTTGCAGAGAATTCAAGTTCGATTCCCAGCAACCACTTGACATCCAAGAATCATCTCTAATGCCAGTCCCAGGGGATCTGACACCCTCTTCTTAATTGGGGGGGGGCACCATTCAGGCACACAGCACATGTATATATACACAGCCAAACACCCATATAAATAAGATAATAAAATAAAAATTCAAAAAAATTTAAAGGATATATGTTCATTTATTTTTGGGTTTAAGCCATAAAAAAGAGTTAACAAAGGGGAACAAGATCTAAAAATGCAAAGAATAACAGTACTTGCTTGACAATATTACCTTTGCTGCACCCAAAGTGTGCAGGCTCATGTTATAAGAATGCCACATTGTTTTTGCTTTGCTTTTTCAATAAAGGTAATTACAATACTTATTTTTGAAACATCTTTTTAAGAAACAGTATGATTTATACATTATTTCATCCAAAATACTTATGAATGGGAGAGCCTTATAAATTAAATTAAAAAAAATAGTCTTAACCAGAATGTAAAATGATTTGGGAATCCAAGAGGTAGGATGAATATTGAAAACAATTTACTTTTCCTTAACTGTTAAATCAAATTTCTATTCAGACATACACATTATATGCCCACCATGGAACGCATCCTTGGGGGAAAAAACAAAACAAAACAAAACAAAAACCCTAGCATTCTCTATCTGGAAAGAATTCTACAAAATTCGTCCAGGCAGAAAACAGGAACAAATGCTCCATTTAACTGGGCATGGTGGCGGTGCCTATGATCCCAGCACTCAGACTGGTGGAGCTCTGTGTGTTCCAGGTCAGCCAGGGCTACATAGAGAGACCTTGTCTCAAATAAACGAACAGAAAACACACAAAACGGAATGAAAAAAGACCCATCTATACTCATTAGTCCTCAAACATGCAATATCAGCCCCTTCAGAATGTGAACATTTTTCTTCATAAAGTGGAATGAAGAATAAATGTCCATCAGAATATGATTTAAGAGTTTGTGATACTAGAAGTGATTATATATGAAGCATTCTCCAACTTGTATATGGTAATAAATTAAGACTAAAATTGATATCATTACTATTTAGTTAATTATATCAAAAATTTTAATTCTACTGATAAACTTTCTGAGTTATGAAACGACAGTAAGCAATATACTCTGTCAAACAGAGAGGCTTAAAACTGATAAATAAGCATCTGAAACCTAAATAGTACACTAAAAAGAATGATCTGATAATTGTAAAATTCTATCTCAAAGCCACTACTGTTCTTCTCTTTTCTTCATTAATTACACAGGTGACAGTGCTAATGAGTGTCAGTACAGTGCTGCCTTTAACTATTATGTTCTTCAATACAACAAAGAATAAATGGTCAAAAGAAATTTGGTATTATTAAGAGATACCTACATATTTTCCCATATAGGTTGTGTTATGGATAGAAATATAAGGTTAATTCCCAATCAAATTACTATGGGGGCAGATATAAAACTGCAAAAATCAAACTGCAGCAATTGTAGTTTTTTAAAAACCAACCCCCTCTGCCTAAGAAATAACATGTAAATTAGCTTCAAAGTTACTAAAAAGAAGCTGGGCATAGTGGTGCTTGTGCCTTTAATCCCACCAGTCATAAGGCAGAGAGAGGCTGGAGCACTTGTATAAGTTTGAGGGCAGTCTGGTCTATGAACTAGATGCCAGCCAAGAATATACTGTGAGACCCTGTCTTAAAAAAAAAAAATTAAAGATACTGAAAAGGTACCTTCTATAGTCTGAAAAATAGGCTTGAAGTCTCAGAATTAAATTCATTTTCATATTACCTCTTAGTCATATACATTAACATTGGAGTTTGTATCTATAGAAATTTAAAACATAGTAAAACATCTCAAAGATATGGTGTCTATATGAGCTTTGTTATTTCTTTTAAAGTCAAGTTTTCGTACACTAGGGAAATAACATCAACCAAATGCTTAAACCATAACATCAAGAGCGATCCCTAGCAAAACTAGAGAGCTGTCCAGTTTCCCAAATTAGACCCCCTCACGCTCAGCTCCTTCCAGTGCCTGACTCTATGCTGGGGTCAGACAGTCCCTTCAGCAAAGCTGCTGTCTCCCAAACCTTCCCTGCAGTTGAGGGTGGTTTCCAAGTTGAAGGAATGAGCTTCAGGCTGCATGCAAATTAAGAATAAGTAGAAGTACCAAGCTGTTGACMAAGCATGTAATTAGCAGGTGCTAAGTGTGAAATCTGAAAGCTCTGTTTGCCATGGATACAATATAAAGCTAATAATATATCCAAGGATAATTGAGAGATAACTGTTAAGTATATTTATTTAAATATGGTATCTTTTAATTTTTTTCTTTACTAAACAAAGGGTATACTTTTCCTTATTAAAACGATCCTTTATTGTTAAGTTTTTAAATTTTTATTGAATATTTAAGGTTTTGCTAATGTTTTAATTTATATTCATGTAATTTTCTTTGGCATTTTACAATATCTGTAATAGAAAAATCGAGAGCAAAGAAAATTATAAGGAGCTTTCTTTTAAATCCAAAAGTAAGAGAAAAGAGATCTAGGGATGGGATATAGGTCAGTGGTTCAATAGTGTTCAAGGTTCTATATTTTCAGATATCTAGAGCTGTGACAAAAACTAAAAAAAAAAGAAAAAAAAGAAAAAAACCCCAACTAACCAAAAAACTTCATTCACCATAGAAATCTGAAGTTATATGTAGTTTCTATTCAAAATGAGAGCCACTACTGTACTAGCTGTACCTCGTTTGTACCAGTGGTAACAACACATGATAGAATAACATGAACTAAAAATTATGTCTACCAAAAATTACTTTAAAAAGGATTTGTTTTGGAACTGAGTGAAATAACATTACAAAGGAGTTTGAAATTTACTCAAATACTTAAACTCCTTCCCCCCTCCCCACTTTAAAAATTTACTAATTCCAACACCAATAAGAAACTGTAGTAAAAATAACAGATCTATCATCATTGCTGTTCTAATAAAACAATGGCCTGTCAAAGTTACTTTATGTATAGTTTTTTCCACATCATGAATTTTGTATTCTATCCATAAGGAAAAGAAATGGAGACTGTGTACTACTGTGTATTGGCTGCAATATTTACACCTCTTTCTTCTATTCAATCTGTAATGGGCTTTCAAAGTTTACCCAGTACTTACACAGATGCTTAAAACAATAAAGTTAGCTTTTTAAAAACAAAAACAAAAAAACATAAAATATTCAACGAGCCAGATTACAGGAATGCTTTACGTATAATTTTTTTATTTTCATGCAAAATAAAGGCACACTTAATAACACCCTTTCAATTTTGACTTACATGATTTAAATTCAACCCTTTATAACAATAGCTTAATATCTAATGTTACATTCATATTCAGAATGAACCAAGTGCAGCAACAAATGCAGCAAACCTAAAATCAAGGTGCTACAAAGCTGCTTCTACATCAAAAGACAGACAAGTGTCTGATAGAGTAATTTAATTGAACATATATTTACAGACATACAGCTATGCTAAAGAAAGACAGACAGATTTAGGAAAGCAGCTATATCTGCAGAGGAAGGAAACAGCATGTTACAGACAGTCAATTATACATAGAACATTTGACAAACACCACAGAAAACAAACTCTAATAATTTACCAGGGTACAAAATTTGGCATAAATCTTTTGGCAAATGAGAGCATAAAGGAAGTTTTGGAACCTAACAGAATTTTAACTCAAAAAATAAATACTTGAAAGTATAAGCATAATCTAGTACAATTATGTTAATTTTAAAAGTAAGAAACTTGGAATTACATTTTCATTTTGGTTTTATATCTATCTATCTATCTATCTATCTATCTATCTATCTATCAATCAATCAATCACTGATTCACATTCTTGAGTGAGGCTTTTAAAAGAAAGGGGTGCATTAAACAAATGAATAAATATTTCAGAATTATGAAATGAGCTGCTCCCATATCACTTTATGAAAAGCTGGGGAACTAATTGTTATTTTCAGTTTAAAGACAACTCATTCTATCAATATTATGACCTGGCCAGGTACTAATCAGATGCCTATCATATAATAGCCTGCATATGTCAGCTGCTAAGACAGGAACGAAAAAGCAGAAGGAGTTCCCTGCATGCATTATGTGTATTGTTAGCAAAAGAGTGAGGTGTGCCCCAGTCCATCTGAGGCACAGCAAGTTGCATAACATCATTACCACTTTGCAAGGTCTGCCGTCCTCCAGCCAACACTCCACTAGGCAACATCCCTGTGGGAGTCAGGCCCTTGAGTGTCAGCACACTTTCACTCTCCTCCCTAGAGCAGAGAAATTTAACAAGTATAAGAAGGATTAGTAGTAGCTCAGAGGTACAGCATTTGACTAGTATGCACACTGCACTTGGCTTTATCCCCAAAATTTCAAAACACAAAAAAGGAACAAAATTTTTTTATCACTAAGTATTTACTGTAAAAGAGAAGCTATGGCCCAGATGTAGTCCATGTATAAAATTACATTCATAGTTATGAACATATTTCCCTCAATTCCAAAATACTTATTTTCCCATATTCTAAATGTTTCATTTAGGAGGGTAGACATATTACAATTGAAGCATATATTGTTTTCCTGAAACCTCATCTTCCTAAATTTTAACACCAAGAAGGTTAAGTTGTACTCTCACAAAACAGATATAGGGTATATGGATGAGGAAATTCACCAGGAATCTTTCCTGGTCTGATTTTCAGTGCTTTCATCACAAGATTAAATTCCACAGGTAGACCATGTGCTTACTATGTTTTAGTTCCTGGGTTTGATACCAGAACCACAATATAAAACAAAAGCAAACAAACAAAATACTACCAGCTTCAAATGAATTTCTATTCCCTTTAACAGTACACAACCCATCAACTAGTTTCAATGTAGAAAGAAAACCAGTTGCTTTTAGGAATCAACCAGAACAATGCTCATAAATACAATGTAATAGTTTTTGCAAACAATCAAGAAAATGTATCAGTACCTGAGAACAGAAAAGACTCTTGCCATCTTGCCAATTGCTCGGATCTTGTTTCTTATGATTTCTTTCCGGGCTGCAGCTGAACCTACTTTCAATGGAATAAATAGAAAAAAAAAAAAAGAGGCTCAAGTTTAGGACACTCAAAGCAGTATTTTATTATTATTCTAGCCTATTCCAGACTCATCTAAATCAATACCAGGACTGCTGCTACTGGCTCACATGGAGAAGACAAGATGAACTCATGCCAGAAAGTTTCTCAGTCCCTCAATGATTAGCCCAACACTAGTCAAATATTGAGGACTGATAAGAACAATTCGCAAAAGTTAATTATCTTATACCACTGACTAATCAGGAGAGAAGTAAAATGGAGTAGGGGTAAGGAGACTTGAGCCCAACTTGGATTACAAACCAAAGGACAAAAAAATAGAAACAATCCTAGTTTTTAATCTTCATGGGAGCCTATGGCATGCAGACTAAGACAAATGGAAGGCTTCCATTCATCACAAAAGCCTTTAACATGCACACTAGAAATAGGTCATATTATAAAAGAATAAGCTTCTTTACTCTAAGTTAATCTACAAAAACTATACAAAGGTAATAATAATTACAAAGGTGATCACAGAGTAGGGACCACAAGCAGTATTTTAGAAACAATGAATATCTCTTAATTTCATGGACTAGATGTCCTCTAAAATCATGAAAGCTTTAATAACCACAGGCAAATAAGAGATAAACACTAAGAAAAGACTCCCTCGAAAAGCTGGCTAAAGAATACAACAAAAGAACTAGCTCCCTGGCTGGACAGACTCAAAGGATCACTCTTACTTCCTTTGGAAGAACAATATTTGAAAGAACAATAATCTCAGTCCTGTTACCACATATATAGCAACTAGAGTTACACTGGAACAGAGTGTGTTTCCTTACACCTGTGCTTCACCACGATGAAAACACACATATGGAAGCACCACTGTTGAGAAGGTCAAGGAAAGGCCAAGATGCTAGAGCAACATAAACCTTAGGTAGGCAGAGGTCTGAACAATCAGAGGTATTGTAGGTGACAGCATTTCATTTAAAATTCAAACAGACTACAAATACATATAATTAAAAACTAAAATGTTGACTAGACCTAATTAAAATGAAAACAGGAAAAAAAAAAACCCCAAGTTCAAGGATGAAAACATCATGTATTTAGAGAGCAGGGCTCCAGTTACCTTATTTGTTATTCTCTAAAGTATAATATAGAGAGCACTGAAGCTCCACGCCCAAAACTATGTGGTCATTACAGCATCAAAGATGTGTTCTTCAGATTAACTAAAAAGGTTAAGTATCAAAGAATATCAGACTCTGAAGACACACTGGGTATATTTCCTTATTTTACAGACAAAAAAAAAAAAAGAAGAAAGAAAGAAAAAATGAGAAAAGAAAAGAAAAAAACCCCAAAATCCCTGAGTTTATTAAATAACTTTTCCAAGGATAGAAAATCTGACTTTCTTCTAATAAATTAATACAGATTTTATTTTTAAATTGGCAGAAATTTTAAAATAGTTTGATTTGTGTATGAAGTAGCAGGTTAAGAAGGATGACTATAACAATACACATTTGTCTTTTCAGCCTTAATTTATATATTTGTTAAACCAAATGATATGAAAACTATACTGAATTCAAATTAAAAATTTTAAGAAATATAAACACACTGTACAAATCAGGATTTAAAATCAGTCTACAAACACATCATGCATCATATTAAAGTAAATGTCCGCTTTAAAAGTACTTTGGGGAATAAGACAATCAAACACCCCTAATCATGCAGGAAAAAGTACAAAACATTACAAATAAGCAAAAGAATGAAATTTTAAAACAAGAGGAATGAAAAGAGGGAAAACTATTTCCATGCACAGAAAGACAGATGTCTTGGAATATGACTTCTAAAACATCAAATACTAACTCACATGTCAGGCTAAATTTGCACAAGGCCCCAAAAGACTCTCAAAACATTAGTCAATGAATGTACCAACTTACACGGACATGAAGTAACTTATAAAGTCATATTTCAAAACAATGTTGCTCTGTCTGGTCTGTACCTTTTTTACTGCCATATATGAGCCGTTCTTCAGATGGAGAGTCCAGAAAAAAGGAAGTGAATGATGGAGAAAAGGTGGTTGAGACAAATAAAAAGATAGAAATTTAACTTGGCAGTGGTACTGAAGGAGAAATGAATGTAGAAAGAAAGGGAGAAAAATGAAGGCCCTCATATTTGAAATTTTGAAAAATGTAGTACTGTATGTAGAATTTGGTGAATAAAAGACAGATGCTATAGGATAGAACTCTAAAGCAAAGATTTCTTAAAAGATATGTGTTCAGAAAGAAATTATGAACAGAGTGATTGTAATTTTTGATGAAAATAGACATAATTAGGGACAGGAAAAAAACACGAAAACACGTAAGACCAATAAAAGACTGTGCTAACAACCACACACTTATAGCCATAACCCTAAGGAAATATGCCACCCATGAAAGTATGTTAAGTGAAAAGCAATGACACAAATAAGATACAAACTCATGTGGTTCTTCAAGGACACCAACATAAGCAAAATCTGTAGCATATACAGGAAATGTAGGTAACTTTTCTCAGTGAAAAGCCTCAACCACTCCCAGTAAAAAAAAGTTGAGTCTCCCACATTCCATGACAAGATGACATGATTTTTTGAATCTGAATTGTAGAATGTTTGCATATATTCAAATTTAACAATGTGCTGTTAGTTACAATCCAATCTGGGAAACTGAGTGACATCTTTTTGTAAAAATTGTCACAGATTGCTTCAAACTAAGTAAATAGCTTTAAGAATAGACAGTAGAAGTGTTATTAGTTTTCTAGATGTTACATTCTGATGCTAAGATACATGATTATACTATAGGAACTAGAGTTTAACTTAGTGACACTGTAACACATAGATTATGCATTTCTTTTACCAATACTGAAGCAAAAGTATCTGAAAGAAATGTATGCATTCTAAAATCATAAAAATTAGTGTTCAAAAATTTGTTCATGATTAATAGCTTACAAAGGATGCTATATATTTTTATGCAATGTTTATGCAGATTTATCTTCCTGGAAAAAAAAAACAAACCTAATAACCCATAAAGCATTAAACAAACAATACAGAGTACCAAAGAGCCAATAAGAATCTTAATTCACGTTAACAGATCTCAAAAGTGAATCTATAAAACATACTCATTGCTTCCGGCTACTGGAAAATCTCTAATCCTACTTTCTCCCTTTTTCTACAGAAAAACTGAACCCTCATTCAACTCTGTAGCAAACTCCAATCTACCAAGTTTTCTTTCTAAAATCAAAAATTTTCCCATATTCATAGGCTGGCTTAAGTGAGGTGCAGGAAAAGAGAAAGAAAAGAGAAAAGTCATGCCATCATAGTGAAAGGAAAGTAGAAAGGAATGACAAAGAAGGACAGGGTAATAAAAGAGATGAAGCATGGGGGCAGGTGGCCTCCAGCAGTCTCTTTTCTGGATCCTATGCTGAAATTAGTGTCCATCCTAACACCCTCCACTCTCTTTCATTCTTTCAATACTTTCTCTCCCAAACCACTCCCATTCCCCATATATAAACTCCTGGACTCAAATATTTATATCTTCTTCAGAATTTCTGATACTAATACATGGCTAGTGAAAGGGTGAAAAAAGGAAGAATAAATGCACTTATGATGCTGACAATGACTGGAAATCTACTTTTAGAATAAAAAGAGAAATCAAGTGTATTTTCCCATAGAAACAATGTCATAAATGGTGCAGAAAACTGTACAAGTTACTTGAGAATAAAATGTCATCTTTTCTGTTCTCCCCAATTTATAAATGAGAAGATGCAAAGAAGTTGGGTGCTTTTCCAAGACTACATAGCTGTGAATGAAAGTGAAAGATACTACTAAACCATTATCTTTCTCATCAAGTAATACTGTCTCTTTAATAAAATTTAATTCATCCCTGGAATGCAAGAATAATACAACAAACAAATAAACTGGCATAATTTATATCTTATGATGGAAAAACATTAAGATAAATACAAGCTCTTTACAAGGAATATATATTCTAATGCTTCTATGTTTTAGACAGTTGATAAATTATGTGCTTTTCCTAGTTTGTTTTGAAGTTAATAAAACCTTTTGTATATTCCTTGTTTAATCTTTAAATATTGATTACATTATGTTCATATAAATTATAGGAACTCAAACCAAGTACTAAGTTAGCCTTAACTATAAAGCTTTTTTTCTTTTTATTACAAGAAACTGACCTATTACTACTCCTACTTAATATGCTATTGGCAACACTAGTAACAACATTGAAAATATATAATGGCAAAAGTTAGGAAATACTACCAGCCTAATGCAAATGACCTATTTTTAGAGTTATACATAAAAACACAAGTTAAATTACCATCTGAAAAACATTCTACCAATCTTACTAGATAAAAAAACCTTAAAAACAATAATGAATTCTCAAATACAAAGATGTTAAATATAGCAGTTGTGTAAAAATTAGTAGTTTCAATTTAACATTTCAAGTGTCAAAAAATTAATTCTAAGTGAAGTAATTATAAATTCAGTGGAGCAAATTTCAGTAAATGTACTAATTATATAAGACATCTTTAGTTTGAAAACTAAACATTGTTTTCAAAATACTAGATTCATATAGTTAACATAAACCAGTTAAAACACCCATTGAAAATTTCAGCCAATGTGACAAATTGTCAGAAAACTTAAACTGAAAAACATACAAGGCATGTGCCAAGAGTTATTTCAATCATCTCAAAATTATCCCAACACCTGTAACATGAATAACTATTATTATACTCAAATTGATGAGGGAAACATAATTTAAAACTGTAAATGATTTGCTTGAAGCCTCAGAGCCACTCATAAGGAATTAGAATCTGAACCTAGTGATACGGTGATACAGAAATTACAACTACTTATATTTTTAAGGGAAAAATAAGCTGTGTATGATGAAATATTTTAAAATAAAAACTTAAGAGAAAAAATGTTTCTTATCCCACCCCTGCCAAAAAAACTAACATAAATTTGCTTTTAAGTTATTAATAAAGGTAGAGTAATAAAAGAACACAATAGAAAAAGCCAAGGGAGGTGGGACATGCCATAATCTCAGTGATTAGGAAGTGGGGGATTCTGAGTTCAAGGTCATCAACTACAGGGTGAGTTTTGAGGCCAGCCTGAAGTATGTAAGATTCTTTTTCAAAAATTAAAAAAAAAAAAGGCATGTAGTGGGGAATGAAAACGGGGAAAAAGGGAAAATATCTCCCTATTAAATCTTACTAATATGTACATAATAATTAGCACAATGAAGAATCTCAATGCTGACTACAATATAAAGAATAAGAATGAGGAATATAACAGTTTTTCAGTTTTTAAGCTATTTTATCTTTATATTTACTCTGCTAAAATTTAAGTAGCTTTAAATTTTTAAGTAAAAATTTCAAAACATAAAACCCAATAATTTTTAATGGTATTCCTTTATACATACTATAAGTATGTATAAAAAAGCACACAAGTTTGTTGGCTTATCTTAAGAGCTAACAACCACATATAACCTTGTTTCTATAGAAAAAGAAAAACAAACTTCCAAAATCTTTAGCAAATCAGCAAGGGGTCCTTTAGAACAAAAGTGCACTATGGTGAGAACAACCTACATTGATAAAGAAGGGAATACAATACTAGGAGTTCAGAGATGCATCTGATGAACCATGAACACTGTACTAAATGCCCTCTTCAAAAAGTAATGTCTGTATTCATCAAGAACCACATCCTTTCAACAACTCTCCATTTTCTTGTTTCTGTTCTTTCTTCCAAACTTCCCTTTTCCTAAAAGTCCCACACCACTTACAAAAAAAGCACCTAAATTATTCTCAAAATTTAAAATGTGTGTCTGTGTGTGTGCACGTTTGCACACTTCTACACACGCGTGTGCACGTGCAAACACCCACACACACTGAGGTGATGGGGTGGGTAAATTCAAACTTATCAATTTTTTTTTGATACAAATTGTACTGAGACTCAGTAGTTAAAGAAGTATCGCTTCTTAATAGAAATAATAAGATGAGTATTCATTCATACCATCGAACTGGTCTTCGCCTTCTGTCATTAGTTCATCATCAGAGCAAATACTCAGAACATTTACCAACATTTCTGTCACTATTCAAAAAGAAAGGAGAATATGTTAGATTCCAACATACAATTGTCAGCATATATATGCAGCAATAATTCAATGATACCTCATGATAGCAGAAATGATGAAATTTTAAAAACTAAAAAACTTTAAAATGAAATCAATTTAATAGATAAGAACTCTATGAAACTGAGATTAAAAGACATAAAAATTCTGCTACGAAATATGAGTTTCAATAAATAACATCTGAGAGGAACTATAAACCAGACTTCAGTTTTCCATTTTATGAAGAAGTTACAAAAACTAAAACGATCTTATAGGTAAATGAGGTCCAGGAATAAAAGCTCAGTTAATATCAGTTGATTTTTTTTTTAACATGGGTGTCAAAATAGTTCAGCAGACACAGAATGATTTTCAAAATTGCATGTCTACTGAAAAGGAACAAGTCACACCCCCTCCCTGCCCATAGTACACTAATATAAAAACTAACTCAGGAGGGATGAAAGGGCTAAAACTACAAAATACTTAGGGAAAAAAAAAGGAGGTAAATATTTATAAACTAGGTAATTTATTCTAAGGAATTAGATGAAATTTCATCAAAATCACAAACCTCTGAAATAAGCAACAAAAGCATGTACCAATGCTATACTCAAGGTACAGAAGCAGAAATGCTTCATCTCAGGTCTGGCTCTATCTTGGGCAATATAAGAAGATCCCATTTCAAAGAAAAAGTAAAAATTATGTTTCCAAAACTACTGTCAAACCACCACAGAACTTTCGACTCAAAATTTATCCTGTCTACAAGAAATTCAGAGACAGGAGATGGAACAAAGACTGGGGAATGGCCAACCAATAACCAGCCCAACTTGAGACACAACCCATGGTCAAGTACAAATCCCTGGCCACTATCAATGATATTCTGTTATGCTTGCAGAGAGGATTCTAGCATAGCTGTCTTCAGAGCGGCTCCACCAGCAGCTGACTCAGACAGATGCAGAGACCCACAGCCAAACAGTGGATGGAGACCAAAGACTCTTATGAAGAGTTGGGGGGAAAGACTGTGGGCCCCAAAGGAGATAGGAACTCCACAGGAAGACCAATAAAGTCTTCTAACCTAGACCCTTGGGGTACTCAAAAGACTGAACCACCAAGCAAAGAACATACACAAACTGGACCTAGCCCCTGCCACCCCGCCACACACACATACACACAACCAGGTGTGCAGCTTGGTCTTCATGTGGGTCCAGAACAACGGGAACAGGAGCTATGGAAAAGCTGTTGCCTGACCCAGCATATGTAGGATATGTTCTTCTAGCTGGGCTGCCTTGTCTGGCTTAAGAGGATGCAACTAGCACTGCATAGACTTGATGAGCTAAGGTTGGGCGATATACAGGTGATGCAGGATATTTCCTGTCCAATCACATTGGGGCAGCAGAAGGCCTGTGATTGGATGGGAAAGGGGAAGCAGAGCTAGGAGTTGAGACAGACAGAGGTGAAGGGAGAAGGAAGGAACAGAAATGGCTTCAGACATGATGTTATCAAAAGGTTAGAAATATTGGGATAAAGATTTATTCATTATCAATTGGCTCCTAAATTATCTATTGGCATCTTGTAACTGTGATTTTAAATGTATATAAATCTAACTGGCTAACTAATTAAGCATCAAGAGTCATGTTTCTATCAGGTAATTGAGCCAGAGCCAGAAGGGCTTCCACCCTCTCAGAGAAGGGGAAGGACTGTGAGAGGGGGTGACCAGTACGGAGGCAATGAGTGGGATATAAAGTGAATAAATAAAAATTAAAATATAAATAAACCAAAGACCCAAAACAAAACCAAAAACTACTATCATCAAAGTAAAATGCAAACCCAAAGAATGGGGGAAAATATTTGCAAATCATTTATCTAATAGAAGATTTACATCTAGAATATATACATCCATCTATTATGCACATATAAATGAAACATAATTATGAATAAACAAAAGGTAGTATATCCACACAATACAGTATAGTAGTATTCAGTCATAGGAATGCAGTCCAGATTCATTCTTCAATATGGATAGATCTTTTAAAAGGTTACATAAGACAGAGTGATGGTACACTGGCCTATAATTAAATTTTAAGGCTAAGGCACAAGGATCACAAGTTTCAGACCAGCCTGAGCAGCATAGTAAGACCTAGTTTCAAAAAGAAAAACCAAAAACAGGACAAGAGAGAGAGCTTAATCAAAAAGTTTTCTGTGCAAGCCTGAGGATCTGCATTGAATGCTCACTCAATATCCACATAAAAAGCTGGACATAACAACAATGGTGCCACCTGCCTTTAATCCCAGCACCCAGGAGGCAAAGGCAGACAGATCTGTGTTTAAATCCACATGAATTTCAAGACAGCTACAGAGTAAGTTCTTGTCTCAATAAATAAATGAATCAAGGTGGGCATGATGCTATGGATTTGTAATCCCAGAGTAGGAAAGATGGAGCCAGCCAAATTTTTTTGCTACTCCCCAGGTCAGTGAAAGACACTATTTCAAAAATCAATGTAGAAAACAACTGAGGATGAATGACACCCAAATTTGTTCTCTGGCTTCCACATGTCTGTGCATACACTGGCACCCACACACTATTTGTACCAGCTTACAGATGAACATGTACACACACACACACACACACACACACACACACACACACACACACACAAATGAAAAAACTGAAATGTGGGGGTTTGGAAAGAAATATACAAATAAAACAAGCTACTACATTACTGTACACTTCCATTTATATGAAATGTCTCTAACAGACAAATCCATTGCCGGGCAGTGGTGGCGCACGCCTTTAATCCCAGCACTTGGGAGACAGAGGCAGGTGGATTTCTGAGTTCGAGGCCAGCCTGGTCTACAGAGTGAGTTCCAGGACAGCCAGGGTCACACAAAGAAACACTGTCTCGAAAAATCAAAAAACAACAACAAAAAAACCCAACAGATAAATCCATTGAGAGCATACATTAGGAGTTGCTTAAAGCTGACAATGAATGATAAGAGGAAAAGACAAGAGTGACCACTAATGCTGGCTTTGGCAGCACATACACTAAAACTGTAATGCCACAGAGATTAACAAGGCCCCCCGGGCAATGACAACTTATAAATTTGTGAAATGTCCTAAAAACATTTAAAAAAAAAAAAAAACACTAAATGAGGATGGATGGCATGCACATATATCAATAATCTGAAAAAAAAAATAATCTGGGGAGAATGAGGTAAGAGGCCCATGAATTCAGGGACGTTTATGTTAAATAGCATGAGATACATAGACAGAACCTAACTCTAACAGATCTCTTCAGTTCAAGGCCAGCCAAGTCTACAGAACTGGTTCCAGGACAGCAAAGGCTACAGAAAGAACTTTTGTCTTGGGGAAAACAAACAAACAAGTGTAGGTTATATCCAGCTCCATTTTTTGTTTTTTTGTTTTTTTTTTCAATGAAATTGTACAGCAGTTCAGAAAACAGAGATGGGTCAGAACTATAATCCTACACTTTGGAGGCTGAAGACAAGAGAATTGCAATGAGTATGCTTCTTGTAGCCCTAGATGACCTGAAGTGCACAATGTGGCTTTAAACTTGCAGAAATACTTTTGTTCAGGCTCCTCAGTGCAGGGATTACAGAACAAGCCCCATATGCCCAGCTTTACTACCTTCTGTTTGCTTTTTTAAGTTTTAAAACTTAAAAAAGACTGGAGAGATGGCTCAGTGGTTAAAAGCACTGACTGCTCTTCGAAAGGTCCTGAGTTCAGTTCCCAGCAACCACATGGTGGCTCACAACCACCTGTAATGGGATCCGATGCCCTCTTCTAATGTGTGCCTGAAGATAGCTCAAGTGTATTCATATAAATAAAAAATAGATCTTTTTAAAAGAAACAACTTAATTTCACTATTACTGTGTTTATGAAACATGTAGGAGGCACCTACGTGCCACAGCCTTGCCACTTATATGGAGGTCAGGGGGAAACTTTGGGATACTGATTCTCTTCTTCCCACTGGGGGCTTGGGGGATTAATCTCAGAGTTCAGGTTTTCATGGCAAGTACTTCTGCCAGCTGGAAACATCTTACTGACACTACCAACCATTTGAGATTTACAGTCTTATGCTTTACTGGACATCTACAGGAAAAAATGTTCATAAAATTATAGTATTTCCACACCTTACAAAGGATTGTGGTTTGTTTGTTGGAGAGAGGGTATTATTAGAAGCCGAAGGTGTTGGCTCTTCCCTGGAGTTCCAACTACAAGTAGATGTGAGCTACCTGACACAGGTGCTGGGAAATGAATTTGGGTCTTCTGGAAAAAGTTCATGCTCATAACTAATGAACCATCTACCCAGGTCCCAGGAACAGAGTACTGCATGTAACCCCAGCTGGCCTCACATTCCTCACTGCCTCTGCCCTCTTCATCCCTGCTATGCTTATAAGAATGTTCTGTCACAAGCAGTGCAACATTTCCAAACCTTACAAAATTATAGGATGCATCAGAATAGCAAAAGAACTACAAAAGTCTGGCAAGATGGCTCTGTGGGTCAGGATGCTTGCTGCCAAGTATGGTGACCCAGGTTCTATCCCAGAGACTAACATGGTAGAAGAAAACGACTCTCACACATTTTCCTTTGGCCTCCTCATGTGTGCATGACACATGTGCATGTGGACACACACAATAAATGTAATTTTTTAAAAATTAATAGGAAGGAGCTAAAGATCATCTGGTAGCAATCAAATGTAGGAATATCAACAGTAGTCTACTACTCTCCATCCTCTCTTTACTTGTAGCAGACAAATATAAAGTGAGGTTAAATTTTCTGATCTCTCAACAACAAGTAGACAAATATAAATAAATATACTTATAAGCTGTGATCTCTACTTCTTTAAACACCCATAGTAGAAACATTAGATATTATGAAATAGTACAGGGAAGTCTAAGATAACTAAATTAGAATGTACAAATTAACCCCTTTCCTCTTTGCTTTATTCTAATCCCCATACTCCACCCCCAATTAAAAGTAACTGAGCTGCAATCTAGCCTAGAGACAACAGTGACCAAGATGAATTCTTAAATTCCCTTTAGCTTGATGATGCTATTATTGAACTATTTCTCATATCCTAAAGATAGAAGGTTGTAAGTGTAATGCATCCTTTTCACCTAAGCCCTTAACTAGTCCTCTTCTCGAATGCTAACATAGGTAATTCTATCTCCATATAAACTTATGATCAGAACTACTGAGTAAATGAAGAGTAAAGACAATCTACTGAAACTCTAACATAACATATACAATGTAATTATTAACTCTGAATTTTAGAACTCAAAATTGCCCTGGCAGAGGTGACATATTTTGTAACATGGAAGAGTTGTGAAAAATAGAACAAACTGTTTTATTAAGTCTATCTGTATTCTCACACTGTCAGTTTGACACATTCTGATGCACTGCCCTGTTTAGAAAGAAAAAAAGAAAGGAAGAAAAAAGGCATAAACACTATTGTGAAAAGGGCAACAAAATCCTAAGAATTCTATACAACTAGAAAAAAATTCTTAAACAGCATTTATTTTCTCTTTAAAAAACCCAATGATTACTTCTCAAGGGTAAAATCTCTAATGGTTATTTCTCAACACTTGTCAGAAAGCATTTTTTTAAAAAAAAAAAAAAAGTGTATTTTTTGACATAGGGGAATTGTTAGGTGAGAAGAACCTGGAATTCTCTACTCTACTCCACTGAAAATACTGCCTAAATAACAGCTACTAAAGTTTCCCATAAACTGCTCTGAAATCTCCACAAATGGTATTAGAATACAGAAGTGACCATTCCAAGGCAAAGCTAACCTTCCATAAAAGATTACACTTAACTCAAAATGAAAGAAAATCCAACAGCTGAAGACATCAGGCTATTTATAAATCCTCTCCCAGTCCCCCAGACATCCTCACTCATGGGGGCTGTAAACATTGAACCAAAATATCTTTGAGGTTTGTCATATCCACACCCACAGACACAAGTATAGCTGTAAGCACAGTGGAATCAGGCTTTAATTTCCTTTAGCAAGTATGTATCTGTGACAGTAAACTGGAGTAAATCTAAAAGAAATTGTCATTTTGTACAAACAAAAAACGAAAAAACAAAAACAAAACTAATACCTTTTTCTCCAACAAATGGTAAAGACCATGTAAAGACATCCATAAAATTGGGCAACCAGTAAGGATGTGGAGAACAATTAAACTGTCGAATGTTCATCACATTATTTTCATACTTTAGTACAGCAGCTGCAAGGGAAGTTGAACATCAGTATAACAAACTATCTTGAGCCTGAAGAGCATCAAAACATAAAACACAGTAACTGTTTATGAGGAGGGAGATATAGAGACAAGTCAGATCCAAGTTATATCATGGGAAACAGGAATTAATTCCTTTTTTTTTTTTTCCGAGACAGGGTTTCTCTTGTAGATTGGGTCTCACTTACAGCCCTGACTGTCCTGGAACTCACACTACGTAGACTAGGTCAGCCTCAGACTCAGATTCCCTTGTCTAGGCCTCCTGCATGCTGAGACTAAAGATATGTGCCACCATGCCCAGTTTAAACCATGTAAAAATATAAAATGTTTAATAATTATTAACAACATTTTCAGATTTCTTTCAGAATGCTTGTTTTACTTTATAAACCAATGATGAAATATATTGTTACTAAGTGCAAAATTGTGAATATCAATTTTTATGAAAAACACAGAATGGTAATGGGCAATTTTCTAGGTTTTTTTTTCTTAAAGTTTACAAAGTTGAGAAATTAAAGAAGATCCTTTTAACTGTAGGCAATCTAATAAGAACAGCTATATTCAATAAAGCAAACAAATAAAAAACTCACCAATTTAGAAATTTTGAGTGTATAAATGTGTTTCTTACACTTAGTATATGAAATAAGATCAACTATTTCAAAGGAGTATTTTACTTCATTTAGGAAAAAAATAATTTATTAAAATAACCAGAAGAGAGTAACAGTATAACTAAATCCCAGAATACATATTCACCTCAATTTTAGATATCTTTCTAATGTCCCAATACAATGAGACAACCATTACCTACCTAGGTTTTAGGTACTGGTTATACTACTTTATGGAACATAGAATTAGAAAGGATATATTCAAAACTGAAGTATAGCATGTATTGGCTATGCAATTCATTATTATTAACTAATCTGTTCATTTATAAGATGAAATAAAAATGTACACCTTGTCTATCTTTTAAAAGTTAAAGATCAGGCAGAGAATGTGTTCCATATGAAACCATTAAAAAAAGTGTAAAATATTTTATAAATATGTGATTTTTTTCAATATAGAAATAAAGGTTTACTTTGGCTCATAGTTCTGAGATTTCAGTTCATGATTAATTTGCATAGTGATTTGGATCTCATATGGTTTAATATATCATGGCAGGGAAGTATGGCCACAAAGACCTGTTCACTTTATGATCAGGTGGATTAACATCCTCTCTTTTATTTTAATGAAAAGCACTGAATTAAGATACTAAATCCAACATTTGAAATTCGAGTTAGCATAAAACCAAAAGCAACCCTGCTCTGTGTTACCATTTACTAACTCACGAATTTTTTTCCCCTTATACAACAACTCATATATTAAACAAAAACATCTCAAGGATAGTCTCAGAAATTATGGGCTAATACCAACCTTTTAGACTTTTTATTTAAAGGAGAAAAAAAATATAAAATCAGGAACATCACAAATATACTCAACTCATTAACATCACTTATGCACAAATTAGATCTAATGAGACAGAGCATTTAGTGGTTTGAGTTTCAGTTTTTATTAAATTATTAATATATTATGTTATATATAATAATAATTATATAAATTAATTATTAAATTAAAAATAAAAACTGATTTCATTAGCCTCTTCAGTCAAACTGACAAAAGATAAGCAGTAAGGCAGCATTAAGAGAAAACACATGGGCTGGAGAGATGGCTCAGCAGTTAAAAACACCAGCTGTTCTTCTGAAAGTTCTGAGTTCAAATCCTAGCAACCACATGGTGGCTCACAACCATCATAAAGAGATCTGACGCCCTCTTCTGGTGCGTCTGAAGACAGCAACAGTGTACTTACAAATAATAAATAAGTCTTAAAAACAATCATACACACACACACACACACACACACACACACACACACACACACCCCTGAGGAGTTTGGGTACTGGCAGACAGATATACCAATCTTAGAAATGGTTCTTTTAAAAAAATGAAGCCATATTGCATTGAGTAATTATATATTCTTATAGCATATTCTATATGAAAATTACCTGGTATGTTGTTTGGTCCCAGACTAATATTTGAATCTTTTAACTCTCATTTACCATCATCAAAAACTCTTTCAAACCATGACCCACATTTAGCAATGACCTCATTATCTTTCTAAATGTACTTTGTAACACCTTTAACCTTATGTTTTTTTCTCCCAGCACATCTAATCCAGTCTGACCCTGAAGCTATGACTTCAACTGAATTCTAGCTATGTTGAGACAGAAGAGAAGCCAGCCCTAATTTCCTCCTCTGAAGATGTGAACTACGTAAAGCCCATCTCATCTTCCATGTCCCTGGAACATATTTAACTAGATTACGAACCTGAAGCATTTGCAATCGGTAAATTATGTTCAGAATAAAATGAAATTCAATCTTTATAGTCAGATCAAATTAGGAGAAAGGGGAGAGGGGAGAAATAGATGCCTAGAATAGGAGGTAAAGAAGAAGGGTATAAGGAAAAGGTTAAAAGCAAATAAAAGAAAGAGAAAGGTATCTCTAAAAGTAGACCAAAGGGGATTATTTAAACAAACAAACAAACAAACAAACAAACAAAAAACTCTCAAATCTTGCAGAAGTAATTTAACACTCCTGAAAAAAAGAAGAGGAAAAAACAAGAAGAAAACCTGTACTGGTGAACAAAAAACAAACAACATGATCAAGTAAACAAGTAGATGCTGCAACTGAAATGGTACAGCAGGATTCTCCACAGACATGAAAACATCAGTTACCCAAGAGATTTAAGAGAGGGGCTTCGGAAGCTCATGAGTGGCAGTGTTTGACTCAAATCATCTGAGGCCGTGCGTAACTCAGAGCACATTTGCGAACAGCTTTATGAGGAACAACTTGTAGAGCAGGCTGCATACAACCTGAGTGCACATTTTGAGTTTTATTTCTTTTTCTCTCCCCTCCCTTATATCTTAGTTTTTTATAAGATTTGGACAGTTTCAAACAATGCCCCATATTATTTTTAAAGTAAATTAAGGCTAAGTTGTCTATACAGGATTTTTTTTTTATCAACAACATCTTACCTTTATTATTGTAGACATCTAAGTAATTAGGTGCCGAAAAAATTGTTATTAATGAAGGAAACCCTGTAGTTTGACTTTTTCTGTACATTCTATAGCTGCAAAACAAATAGCTTAATATGCATCGTAAAGCATCAATCATGATTACTAAGTTTGATTTGTATTTAAGTGTAATTTTGGGCTAGGGAAACAGAATTCTTACCCTGCATCTTGAGCTTCATGAGCTCTAATAATCGATAACAAATTATTGTTTTGCAAAAATTCACACACTGCTGGATAGCTGTAGGGGAAAAGAGTAAATTAAGTAAAATAATACTTTTCATATGAAGCATAAACTTGTGATATAACAAAAATGTGATTAATCTTGGATGTTTTTCCTTACTTATAAAAATAAGAACATCCTCGAACAGTATTATGACTAAAATGTTCTTGTGATTTTTCATTTCCAAAGTCTTCAGAAGGATCTGACCATAGCAAGTCACACATTGGTCCAAATGCAGGTGGCTCTTTAAATCTATCTAACTGTGAAATAAAAGACATAAAGAAATAACTTCTCAAGTAAGACAAAATGCACATAAGTGATCCCAACTTTGTACTACATTGTTCTAAATGATCAAGCGCTATTTCCTTGAATCAAGTCTATTAACCAGTATATAAATTTTTATCACTATTTAATCTCATCAGTGAAAATAAATTTGATGCTTTTAAAGACTCTCTAATCAAAAATATTGTTAACAGGAACCAGCTTAGAAGCTGGTTATACTCACTCTCCTAATATCATCCAGTGTGTGGATTTCTGGTGAAAGTCCACCATGAACACAAAGAAACTGTTGGTTTAGAAGTGCAGCAAGGGGCAAGCTGTCAAAAGCCTCCATACAAGCTTCATAGACTCTTTCTGAATATTTAATTTTACCTAGAAAAAGCAAAATATTAGCATTTGAAATTTCTTAGCTATTTTAAATTTGTTTTTACGTTTATTTAGTTATGTATATATGTGTGTACACACAAGTGTATGGCATATATATGAAAATTAAAGAACAATTTGTAAGATTCAATTCTCTTTCTACAACATGGGTTTGGACTGTCAAACTCAGATTATCAATCTTGGTGGCAAGTGTCTTTTTATCTGCTGAGCCATCTCACAGGACAAGTTATTCTTTAAATATACCAATACTAGATTTTACCTATTCTCTTCATAATATTTTATACATTTTTTCTTTTTGCGTGAGTTTTGAATAGCTAGTTTCAATTGTTATAGGGAATCTTCTAAACTGACTACTGTAGCCAAAGCAAGGAAACACAGAAAACACCAGAGTGGTAGTCATCAATTATAAGTTGAGAATGGGTAAAAATGCAAAAACAAAAAACAAAAACAAACAAACAAACCAAAACCGAAAAACATAGAAAAATTGAATTTATGGCACAAGGAAACTTCTGTATCATAAGTACAGTAATGGGTACTACTATGCAATTGTTAAAATTCACAGAAATACAACATCACAAAGAATTAAGTTTGCTGTACATCAGATCCTTCATCTTTTTAAAAGCTTCTCCATCCTAAGATTCAACAGAAATTCACAAAGATAAATATTTGCTCTCCCTAAATTCATTTTGGATATGTAGTAGACAGTCATAAAATATTATAAAAAATAAGTAAATGAAGTCTCTAAAAAAGTTCAAATTTGAACTTCCATAGGCCTAATAAAGAAAAATTAAAACTGTACTTTGAGATTAAACTTTTAACACTAATCCTAAAATTATTATTATAGACAGACAGACCACCAACTTATTACAATAAAATTCAAAGTTCATGCACTTGAAGATCTAAAATGAGCAGTGAAGCAGAAGCCAATACAAAAACACATGAAAGACAAAACCCTATCAAATCAAACTATCGTTTACTTTTAAGGCACTATGTGAGCTGAAGAGATGGCTCAGTAGTTAAGAGCACTAACTGCTCTTCCAGAGGTCCTGAGTTCAATCCCAGTTCACGACAATCTGGTGGGATCTGATACCCTCTTCTGGTGTGTCTGAAGACAGCTACAGTGTACTAATGTAAAATAAATAAGTACAGAGTGCTTAAAAAAAAAAAAAAAGGTAACTGCACGTTCCTGAATCTAATAGCTCATTAAATTCCTAATTGTTTTAAGTGACATCTTTGATAGATATTCTATAGTCATCTAAGAAAAACAAAAAGACCTAAGTTCTTTTACTTTTTTCCCCTTATTTATTTCTGATCTTATCTTACCCACAGGGTAAGCAAATGGCTGATGAGACCTAATACTAAGGAGGTCCTAAGGTCTCTTCTTCCTGGGTCTAAATGTGGAAAATATGCATATGCATAAGGTAGGGAGGATGACTAAACCATACTCTTTAGTAACAATCAAACACAAGAATAATCCTAGGGCTAGAGAAATGGCTCAGCAATTAAGAGCACTTTGTGCTCTTCCCAAGGACTGATATTTTGAGTCTCAGCACCTATATCAGACATCTCATAACCGCCTATAACTGGTCCAAAAGTTTCTGATGCATCTGGCACTAACACTCACCAACTCCTACACAGACGCATATCTATACACATAGCTATAAATATTCTAAAGACAGAAAAATTCCTATGTAACTAGCAACCAGGGTATCTTAGCTTATAGACCAACTAACAAAACAATTGTTTAGCAATGTGATCTAACAAAAATTTTGATTTGATCTCTTAGATCAAACATGTATTTTTCATATTTC
>BDUI01000651.1:117477-144358 GCA_002335545.1 Apodemus speciosus | reverse complement strand
AGACCAGGCTGGCCTCGAACTCAGAAATCTGCCTGCCTCTGCCTCCCAAGTGCTGGGATTAAAGGTGTGCGCCACCACCGCCCGGCTAGAATCTCACCTTATGTTGGGGGAGTTGAGACAAGGTTTCATACTGTAGCTCAGACTCATCTGGAATTCACTATAACCAGGCTGAGCTTGAACTTCCACAATTTCTTCCCTTAGCCCTCCCATACCCTGGGATAATAGGATTTCATGAATGAACGAACCATCACACCCAGTTATCCATTGTCTTTAAATATTATTTAGTATTTCACTCTTGGAAACTTTTATGATATTCCCAGCCTACATTAACAGTATCCTTTATTTTTGGACCAAATAACATAGGACATGATGCCTTCTTATGCTATAACATGCACCAACTACATCATTAAATATCTGTCTTCCTTACCAGCTTATGAGTACCTTGAAAGTGAAGGGGCTAATTCTTTCATCTCTATATGTCAAATGATATATAATATAGTTTATTCAATTATTACTATGTAATAGTTTCTAAAATGCTCATAAATCTTAAGACCAATTTATGTAGCAATGACAATGTATTTATGATTTAGTCTGTACTTTCCAATACACAGCCCCACGTGATTTTCAGAGATATTTTGTGATCATACAGATATCATCTCCATTTCACCAATGAGATATAGATTCAGAGATGTTAATTAGCTTCTTAAAGTGCAAAGCCAAGTTTAAACTAGGTCTAAATGATGCTCCAGTATCACGTCTTCAAAACAACACAATGACAAGTTTCATTTGACCTAAGGGATCATCAAAAGGCTCCTCAGCTGCATATCTGTTATGCCAGCACTCAGGAGACCAAGAATTCAAGGCCAGTCTAAGCTCAGTAAGAGTCTGTCTCAAAAACCATAAACCAAACAATAGGCTTTTCATCAGTCTAATGTAGATCTATGGAGTAGCCATGTGATCTAATGAAAGATTCAAGAAATATAATAACGCTGTTCTTAAAATTTCAAAGCATTCCATGGGTATCTTTAATTGTGGCTATTATTTAAGTATCCCGTCCTCAAATTCTGTTTCCTTCATTGCTATTTTTGTTATGGTATCACTATTGCCCATCACTCAGATTTAGAAAAAAAAATATGGATTTTTTTTAACCCTTTCTGGATTTTAGGCTTTATTACTTTATTTAGGATTTATTACTTTTATATTTTTTTAATTTTTTTTAGATTTATTATAGATGTATGAGTGTTTTATTACTTGCATGTATGTAAGTGTGCTGTATGTATTCCTGGTGCCCATGGAGGTCAGAAAAGGGTATCAAGATTCCTGGAAGTGGAGTTATAGATGGTAGTTAACCACAAGGTTGGTGCTGGGAACTGAGTTTTCTCCAAAACCAACAAGTAACAAGTATTCTTAACCACTGAGCCATCTCTCTAGCCATATTCTTATTTTATAAAAATAAGTGTGATCCTGAGTATGTGTATGTGCACCACAAGTGTGCAGCAAAAGCCCTTAYAGGMCAGAAGAGGACTTCACAATCACTGCAACTGGAGTTACACGGGAGGCTGTTAAGCTATTAGATGTAGGTGCAGGAAAAGGAACTCAGTTTCTTTGCAAGATAAAGACTATTACTCATTCAGTCGCTTCTACAATGACTCCGAGTCYTTTTTATTATTCAAATTCTTGCAGTTTTTTTTTTACATCTTCATTACTGAATTTTCTTTTAACTGTATTGTGTCAACATTACTTCAATTCTTCTAATTTCTATTAGAAACTTTAATTCTACTATTTATCTTCAATAAAACAAAGCACAGCTAATTTCCAGGCTCAGAATTTTAGGAAGTTTTATCTTTAAGTTTTCCTTGTTTAAATAGTCTCTTCTATTTAGTTCAGGCTGAGGCAGAACTTAAGAGCACTCCTGTGTCTCTCTCCCAAATGCTGGGATTAAATAAATGTGTACACTATATAACTGGAAATAGTTTCTTACTGAATAAAAGGAAAACCCAGTTCTCTCCTTTCACCATGGGTTCTGAACTCAAATCTGGGACATCAGGCTTATACAGAAAGTGCTTTTACTTCCACAGGCACTTCACTGAGTGAGATATTTTTCAGTATCCTGAATCTTAAGGTCTTTTCCAATGAAGTCTTTCCAAGATTGACCATTCTCAGTCTTTTACAAGTAATTCCAATCTTCCACTATAACTGTTCAACTAAATCTCCTTAAAGCAAATTTAGTCTTACTATCCCTTAGACAGTGTTGTTGATCTGTTTCATTCCCCATCATTTATCCAATATGTATCTACCTCCTATTATGCATAATCAGACGCACTTTTCTTTCCCTTAATTGATGTGGCTATCCCTCTCTTGAACTACTCTACTAATGTGACTAAACCTAAGTAAAGCTTCTGCTTCCTTTAATAATTTTTTTACATAAAATTTCATCAGTTATGGGGCTGGAGAGATGGCTCAGAGGTTAAAAGCAGTCAGTGCTCTTCCGAGGGTCCTGAATTCAAATCCCAGCAACTACATGGTGGCTCATAACCACCCGTAATGAGATCTGATGTCTTCTGGGGTGTCTGAAGACAGCTACAGTGTACTTACATATAATAAATAAATCTTTAAAAAAATTTATCAGTTAGCTTTCAAAATAGTAACAGATCACTATTCTACTTTAAAATCATCAGAAACAGTGATTCAGAACAAGCCACATGCCTGGTTAGGCACTATGGTACACACTTTACATGCGCTGTTCTCATTAATATTCTACAAACTCTATAAAAAAAAGACCATATTAACTCTACCTTTAATAAAACTAAACGCCAGGCGGTGGTGGCACACGCCTTTAATCCCAGCACTTGGGAGGCAGAGGCAGGCGGATTTCTGATTTCGAGGCCAGCCTGGTCTACAGAGTGAGTTCCAGGACAACCAGGGCTATACAGAGAAACCCTGTCTCAAAAAAATAAAAAGACTTTACTTCTTATACTGCCACTGTCTCCCTACAAGGTAAGAAACATACAGCAGGAATTTAATAGTTACTATTTTATAACTTTTTCTGTTTGTTTGTTTGGTTGGTTGGTTGGTTGGTTGGCTGGTTGGTTGGTTGGTTGGTTGGTTGGTTGGTTGGTTGGTTGGTTGGTTGGTTTTTGAGACAGTTTCTCTGTGTTGTCATGGCTGTCCTGAAACTCACTCTACAGACCAGGCTGGCCTCAAACTCTAGAGATCCACCTTGCCTCTGCCTCCCAAATGTTGAAATCAAAGGTGTGCTTCGCCAGTGTCCCATTACTATTTTATAACTTTCATGTCCTAAATTTTATGTACAAAGACAATCAGCTTGATCATTTCACCTCTAAATATAAATTAACATTTTTATGATGAAATGAAGTTGTATGATTGACACTAAAACATACCTCATTTAATACTTCATGGTTCTTTTCAACAAATTTTTCCTTGCAATTTTTACTTATTCATTCAATAACTCTGGCTTTCAGCTCTCTCCTGAGTAGATGTATTTCCTTCTTGACATTTTCTTTCTAAGATAACTTGCTACCATAGCCCTTTCTCTTTTCTTTTAAACACACGTTATAGTCTCTCTTTGCTTTCTCTAGAACACATGGTACTAAAAATTTATCTTAGTATGGTTAAAATTTAACAGGGGTAAAAAGGAAAATCATTTAAGGAGTTATCTTTATACATAAGCCTATAAGATATAAAACATCTGTGAGCAACACTGAAATTAGCATGTGTATGAATATTATGAATCATTTGCAAATCTGTGATAAAAATTAAGCAATTCTAATAAAAGGTATTGGAAATAGAGTGGTAAACGAACTCTGATTTATAACCTAAATAAATATGCCTGGCCATTTAAAAAAAAAAATCAGTCTAAAACAAAATATGCTCTTTCAACATTTTGGTTCAATCTGGAAATGTGATAGTTTATGATTAATAAAACCTAAAAAATTGGCGGGTAATGTTGAATATAAAAGAAAACTGTTGCTAGGCATGGTAGTATATGCATGCACTCCTTCACTTCATGGTGAAATGAAACCAGGTGATAAATTCAAGGCCACCCTTAGTTAAATAACTGACTTCGAGGCCAATCTCTTGACTACATATGACCTAGTCTCAAAAAAAGAAAATCAAAATGGGGTCTGTGTGAAATATTTCAGCAGGTACAGACACACTTGACATCTCGCCTGACAGAACTTGAGTTGAACTGCTAGGACCCATATGGTAGACTAAGAAAACTAACACCCACATGAATGCCTTGGCATTTCTGTCACACACACCCCAAACATTAAAAGTATAATAATATTTTTCTTTAAAAACTAAATGAAAGGGGCTGGAGAGAGGGCTCAGTGGTTAAGAGCACTGACTGCTCTTCTGAAGGTCCTGAGTTCAAATCCCAGCAGCCACATGGTGGCTCACAACCATCCGTAATGAGATCTCACACCCTCTTCTGGTGTGTCTGAGGACAGCTACGGTGTACTTACATATAATAATAAATAAATCTTAAAAAAAAACTAAATGAAAAATAAAACTTATAAATTGTGGGTGCTAAAATAGATATAATCTAAACACTACTTTCTATGAGATGAAGGTAAATTTCATGTTATAACAGCGTTTCAGAACTGAATTTTTAAGTTTATATAGTAAAACATGTATGATATAGGTAGGAAAAGTAACTGAAAAAAATGAGACTAAGTAAATCTGTTGGAAGTGGAAGGAATATTCCTAAATCAGGATTTTGTACTTCAATTACACCATTTTACTGATGTGGCAATAAGGTATATATGCACAGTTCTTTTTCCATTTTCCACAATGGGTTTCCATTTTCTTTTCTGTTAAGTCTATATTTTATTAAATGAAATCCACTTATTTATTGTGCATATATGTGCATATATGTATGTGTGGGACAGAGGACAACTTTCAAGAGGAATTTGTTCTCTTGCTTCCATCAGGTGGGTCCCACGAATTAATTAAGGTTAAGCCTGGCAGCAAGCACCTTCACCCACTGAGCCATCTTACCAACCTATTTGTTTCCATTTTCTTAATTGAAATATATACCAAAAAGAAGAGTAACAAAAGCTTCAGGAACATTTTATTTTGTTTTGTTTGAGGATTTTTGAGACATAGTCTCACTATGTGGCCCAGGCTGATCTGGAACTGATGATCCTCCTTTCTCTGTCTCCCAAATCCTGAAATTATGAACATATGCTTTTGTGACTAATCATATCAGGTTAATTTTTTTAATGATTCATTTTGATTTTTAATTATGTGTATGCATATATCTCTGTGTGGGAGTATCTGAAAGTGAATGCAGCATCCCATGGAGCACAGAAGAGAGAATCAGCTCTTCTGAAACTGGAGTTAGACAGCTGTGGGCTGTCTGATATAGATGTTGAGAATGGAACTCTGGTCCTCTGGAAGAGCAGTACATGGGACCAACAACCAGCCTCTCTATTAAATTTCTAATGAAAAGTTTGAGCTGAGTCAGTAGCTGGACTACCAGGTTCAGAACTAAATATAACTAACCAAGAAATCTATTATCCACGACCATGAAATAGAGTTGCTACTAAATTTTTAGTAACAGGCTCATCACATTTATAAATGAAACACCTATAGTATTAAAATCTCTCAAATTTACATGTGTATTTCCTAAGTGTTACTAAAAATAAAACATTCTATATTCTCTTAAAAATATACATGTTTGGGGACTTAAAATGGCTCAGCAGTTAAGAGCCTTTACTGCCTTCTCTTCCAAAGGATCTGAGTTGGGTTTCCAACATCCATACAGCTAAGAGCCTTCTGTAACTCCAATTACACAGGATATAACACCCTCTTCTGGTTTTATGGAGCACTATACACATGTGGCAAAACATCCACACACACACAAAACAAAATCAATCTAAAAAGAAAATACATGTCCATAAAATAAAAGTCTTCAGAAAAGAAGTGTTGAGCCTGCCGAGCAGTGGTGGCGCACGCCTGTAATCCCAGCACTTGGGAGGCAGACACAGGCGGATTTCTGAGTTCGAGGCCAGCCTGGTCTACAGAGTGAGTTCCAGGACAGCCAGGGCTACACTGAGAAACCCTATCTGGGAAAAAAAAAAAACCAAAAAAAAAAAACCAAACAAACAAACAAAAAAAAAACATTGAGCCTAAAATTTAAAGACAAGAAAAGTTCCAAGGAAACTTTACTTATGTGTTGTTGTTGTTTTAGACACGGTGTATTATGTAGCTCTGGCTAGCCTGAAACTTGCTATGTAGACCAGACTGGCCTCAAAATTAACAGCAATCTTCCTGCCTCTGCCTCCAGAGTGGTGGGATTAAAGGCACGTGCCACCACAGTACCAGAAGTTCTAATATATTCCACATGGTAATGAAAGTTGTCACCATGAAGAAAATACAACTAATATACAACATGCATTAACCATAAGCTTCATAACTGAAATTTCCCAAGCAAGCTCCTTTCTTACTAAGAATATGGTTTTCATTTCAAAAAAATAAACTGTAAATGGCTATGTATTAGACTCACTAATCTATTTGACTAAGGAATCTGCCTTATGTTTGGAAACTCATTTTTCCTTCATTAAAGCAGTATGGGAAAAAGATTGCTACATAAATGACAAGGAACAAGATCCACATAAGGACAACATAAATACACGATTCAGGAATGTGACTAGTTACCTCAGCAATTATTCTGGTGAAAAGTATCCAGCAAAATAACCATACAGGAAATATAGTTAAGAAAAAGAAGAGGCAGGCAATGGCCTCCGTTTCAAACATCCCACCACCACCCCACCACCACCTATAAAATTACAGAAATTGATAGGATCAACGCCTGATCTTGTCTCTTTCCTTAAAGGAAAAAAAATCCCAGAAAAAGAAGCTCATAAACTATTTAGTTCATTCTATTTTTTTAAATTTATTTAATGTTTATAAGTACACTGTCACCAGACACATCAGAAGAGGTATCAGATCCCATTACCTCTGGAAGAGTAGTCAGTTCTCTTAACTGCTGAGCCATCTATCTCTCCAGCCCATTTAGTTCATTCGAATGCCTAACCCAACCACATACTCCTAGATTCAAAAATATGTCATGCTTTAAGAACCAAAAGTGTAGACCGAAAACTGAAAACACACAGGTGGGCAGTGGTGGTGCACACCTTTAATCAGAGTTCTCAAGAGGAAGAGGCAGGCATATCTCTGAGTTCCAGGCCGGCCTGGTCTACAGACTAGGTTCCAGGACAGCCAGGGATACACAGAGAAGCCCTATCTCAAAAAAAACCAACACACACACACACACACACACACACACACACACACACACAGAGGAGAAAAGGGTTCTTGTTTTAAAGTATTTTAATGGCAAACCATGGTCACAATTCAAAACAAAGCTAACAGTATTTAAACACTGTGTCAGTCTAAATTAGAGACACTGAATTTGAAAATTAAACTTTAACATAATCTAATGATGAAATCTTCATTTTACGATTTCTGCTTATTGACTACACACTAAAGAAAAATAATTTCAGTTCTTACTAATATCCACAGTATTAGTGTGGTAGATGGGCTCTCCCTGAGAGCTTGGACTTTTAAGGAACTCTCAACTGCCTCTCAATTTATTTTAAATAAATCTGTTTATCGGTACAAAAACGTCCATTAACTCATCCCTGGCTCAGATTTTCACTTTTTCTTCTAAAGAATATATCGTGTGATTAGAGACGACTTGTAAAACCCTGTTAAATGCTGACGGTTTTTTAAATAACTACCACTTCCTATACATGGGACCTTTTTGCCTCCTCTCTGTAGGAGAGCCCTGCAGCTAAGTCTGGGTTCCTAGGTCACACCAGAATCCTTCACCCTTGTCCAGTCCCATACGGTTTTCCCAATTTCCGCGCGGGGTGGCATCTGAGGGTCGAGCGCAAACCCCCTGCGGCTGGCGCTAGCTAGGCGTTGTCACTCGGGAGCAGGCGTGGGCCAGTACCCGGGCGAGTCCGACGGCGTGCGGCTTAGGGAATCCGGGGCCCCTCGGTGCGCCCGGGCAAGCCGGGAGTGCAGCTGTCGATGAGCCGGAAGCTCAACGCGGGCGCTGCGCCGGTAACAGGCAAAGCAGGAAAGAAAGGGGCTTACGGAGGCGGGCGGCCCTAACCCCGCGTTAGCGACACCACGCGCAGAACGCCCGCCCGGGCCTGCAGGGCGAGCGGGAGACCGAGGAGCGGCCACCGCCTCGGCCCGGCCCAGCGGGGACCCGCCCAGGGGCCACTCCCCAAGGGAGGGAGCCAGTCACTCGCCCGCCCTGCCGGGCCCGCTCCTGAGGGGACGGACTCCCGCCCGCCCTCACACCGCGCCTCACGCCAGGCCCCCAGGGTTTCGGGTACCTCTCACCTTTGACGACGCGGTCGGCCCCGAGAGGGGGCGGCGGGGGCGGGGGAGGGGGCGGCGCGGCCCGGGCCGGCTCCGGGGCGGCCATGCTGGGCCCGGGGCTCGGCTAGGTGCCGGGCCGGGCGGGGTTGGGGGCGGGGGCGGCGGCTACCAGAGCCAAGCGGCGGCGCCGCCGGGGAACATGGCGGACCCTCTTTCCCTTCAGAGGGGCTAAGACCGTCGTGCACCGCGCGTGCGGGGGCGGGGGCGGGACAAGCTCCAGGGACTTGAGCAAAATTACCGAAGCTACTACAGAAACGGGAGCAGTCCAAGGGATCAGGTAAAAATTCTTTACATGCAAAAAGACAAGACGGCAAAGAGGTTGCCGACTAGACTTAGGGGCTGTTGATAAGTGCAAGAAAAAAAGGAATATTTTTTGGCCGCTTTGGAGCCCAGGAAAATGAAGAGATGTAATTTGATCTCAGAATTTCCCACTACTAGACAATTATATGACAATTTATCTACAAAATCTGAGTGATAATAGTATGACTAGAGACAAAAATGAAAGAAGCATAGAAGCATCAGAGACTCTGAAGAGCGGCATTATCATTTAAAATGGAATTTTTCCTTTAATGCCAGACAGACCTCAGGAGGCAGAGGAAGGCAGAACTCTGTGAGTTCAAGTCTAGCTAGGTCTAGCCACTCAGGGCAACAAAGTGCGTGTCTCAACAAAACGGGAGGGGGCGTAGGGGAGTGCATGGAATTCTAACCCTTGCTTTGAGAGTTTGGAAGAATATGAAGGCACATAAATTCAGCTGAAAACGTCTAAGCACCACGATTTAAGAACCAAAACGAGGCAAGGAAAGTAGGGAATGACACTAACAGATATTCAGAGAACCTGTAAGATTCACCTGGGAAGGCCATATCCTCTCTTAATTACTGGGCAAATAGATTTGAAGCCAGAGAGAAGGTTCAATGGATAAAAGTGCTTGCAGCCAAGGATGGTGACCTAGTTCCTTAGGATGAATCCACATGGCAGAAGTCAATGGAAAGAAGGATTAGATTCCTTCTAGTCTGACCTCTACTAGAACTTGCAAATAAATAAATGTAATAGAAAAAAATGGAAAGCAGAGACTTAAGTAGGTAGAAAATTGAAAATTAGTTCCTTATCTTTGTCTATACACAGAATTTGGGTTTTGACAACTTACAGAAACAGATCCAAGTTGACCAGCATCCATGAGATCAGGAAACAAGAACAGATCGTTACAAAAAAAAAAAAAAATTGTTCCATTAATATTAGTAACTATAAGATGGCTCAGATAGCCGGGCAGTGGTGGCACAGAGGCAGGTGGATTTCTGAGTTCGAGGCCAGCCTGCTCTACAAAGTGAGTTCCAGGACAGCCAGGGCTACACAGAGAAACCCTGTCTCGGGGGAAAAAAAAAAGATGGCTCAGATGGTAAAGGCATATGCCCCCAACCCCACTGATGGAACCATAGGGCACAAAAGGTGAAAAAAGAGAACTGAGTGTTACAGCTTACTCTAGCCTTCATGTGTCCTCCTCATACATATGCAGTCACTGCAATTCTTACAAAAGGTTAGAAGAGTGTGTATGACACGAGTGGTGTTGAAAGGTTCAGGGGCCAACAGATCTACTAAAACCCATGTGTCTGTGTTACAGAATCCTCAAAGGCCAACAGATCTACTAAGACCCATGTGTCTGTGTTACAGCATCTAAATAGGATGGAACAAGAAAGACCTCTGTATCCTATTACTCAATAACACATGTGCTCAGAATCTGTCCTCAATGATTAGGAAGGCAGAGGAGCAACGTTCTCAGCATCTGCTGTTTCTTTGTGTCCATCAGTGAGAACAAGATCTGGAATAAATAAGGAGAGAAAACCCAATGGACATTCTTTGCAAAGGGAACCTACAAATTTATTTTCTTTTGTGTGTTTACGTGTTTTGCCTTCATGAATGTCTGTGCACCACATGTGTTCAGTCCCCTTGGAGGGCAGAAGAGTGAGGTATATTCCCTGGAACTAGAGCTACCAAATGTTGTGAACCACTATGTGGTACTGAAAACTGAACTCAGGTCCAATGAATGAACAGTCTGTTTGCTTAACCATTGAATCATATCTCCAGCCACTACAAAATGCTTTTTAAAGGAAAGAGACTTTTGGGAGCATGTCATGGGTGAAGATAGATATCATTACCACAGAGATATTCTGACTCTTAAGGGGAACAGGAAGGCAGCAAGGGATAGGAGGCACATCATGCCCGTACTGCAGAGAGAAAGAGACCGGTACTGTACCGGGAGTGAGTGCCAAAGTGGTTTGAATGCCCAGAAAACAAGGGGAGGAATGGAGTATGTAATGCACTGAGTGTCCCAGGCAGGAGAGGGATAGTTAACACTCTAGCAGCCGTAACAAAAGAGAAAGACTCTTATTTAAGAATATGTTGACTCCAACAGGGAGTATGTCTTTTTAATCTCCTCTTTGGCTATTCACTTTCACTTGGTCAAAGCCATTTCATATAAATGTTGAAGTCTCCCCGCCCCAGAAGAAAAGAGCAAGGACATACACAAGTGAAGGACAAGAGACTGAATACAACTATCTTATAGATTTATTAATGAAAAATACTTTACAAAAACAGTATGCTTTGCCCTAAAATAGTTTAGCTGACTCTTGAGAGTTTACAACGGTGACTGAGCAAGTGGCAGTAATGGCTCTGCTGCTGAGGACAGGAGGGTGTGTTAGTGTGCCCAACTCCATCTGTTCAGAAGGGCAAATATTATATTGGCAGCTCCACATTCTAGGCCTAAAGTTTGAGTCACAAAGAAGGCTAACAGGCCATAATACCTGGGCAGTTGGGCTTCCCTTAAGGATGTGGTCAGAATCCTGACTATGGGAATAAATATCCCTCTCCATGATAGGAGATAG
This sequence comes from Apodemus speciosus, assembly GCA_002335545.1. Taxonomy (NCBI): domain Eukaryota; kingdom Metazoa; phylum Chordata; class Mammalia; order Rodentia; family Muridae; genus Apodemus; species Apodemus speciosus. The sequence goes on along the minus strand of BDUI01000651.1, from coordinate 133,057 downwards.
GGAAGAAAGACAGTTAGGTAATATGGACAGGTGGATAAACAAAGAATATAAATTGGGAATATAGTAGGACCAGAAGATGAAGGCTCTGATGGAGACGGGGGCTAAAAGAACCAGAAATAAAGTAGCCCAGACTAGCCTAGAACTTGCTATGTAGCCAAGGATGAACCTGAACTTCTGATCATCCTCCCTCCATCTCCCAAGTGCTAGGGTGGCAGTTGTGCACCACCATGCCCAGTCTCACACTTCTAAGGACATAACCATGGGTGATGTGCATGTTAGGAAAATACTCTACCAATTGAGCTACATCCCCAACTCTAAAGCTGGAATTTCAAAGATTCCCTCTCAAAGAAGTAAACACCCTTAGGAAAAATCAATGTCTTTTCTGTTGTGGTGGTTCTGTTCTTTAAAACAAAACAACAACAACAAAAAAAAAAAAAAAAAAAAAAAGTCTGATTTTACTGCAGAGTCTCTGACCTTGAAATGCTGATCCTCCAGCATCTACTCCCCAACTGCTGGGATTACAAGCATATGATGCCTGGGCTGAAATGGCCAAGTCTATGTTGACATAAAACTAGCATACCTGGCAGGATACAAGGTATCACTGGGCCACCATTCGTTTTTTATAGAGAAGGGTGTGGCTCCAGGACAGGTGAGGGTAACCCTTACCACCTGCTGTGCTCTAAAAATCTCACCCTGTTCTGTTCTCTTCCAGCAGCATTTGATAGAACAAGCATAATTCTTTCCTCTCCTGTCCTCCTATGTCTATACTGGGAGGGATAACTGCTCTGTCTCCAGTCATCATCTGGGGGCATATCTATTCTTCGAGGACCAGGTGTTCGAGACCCTAGAACGGGACCCAAATTCCAAGCTGACCTAAGGGGTACGTGAAGATTGCTGGATGGTGGGGACCCTGGGTGAACAGCAGAAGGATGGGAGGGTGAGTGGAAAAGATTCCCCCAGGACTGAGCATGAGGAACCTGAAGGCCCTGGTGTCGTTCTGGTAGTGTGGCAGTGTAGGTTAGCTGAGGCTTGCATGCTGGCTTAGTTAGGACTCTGGCCCCAATGTGCTGGTTGGTCTCTGACCCTGGTCCCCAGGAAGCATCAGTTCTGGAACGATGAGGTAGACTTCGGTAGTTCAAAGTCCTTCCTGTGAACTTGACCCCTTGGGGAGTTTCATCCCTGTCACACATAGCCAGAAACTGTTGGACACTCCTCGAAGTTCCTGAGAAGAGAAAAGAAACCCAAACGCTGAGCATCTTCAGAAAATAAATCTACTTCCCAACCCTTTACTCCTCCAAGAATACATACAGAAGGAAAAAAAGAAGAAACCTAGGTTTAATACATATATATATATATTTATATATATATATATTATTTTTAAAATCTTTTTCTCCAGTACTGGGAATTGAACCCAGGACCTGTACATGCTTGGCAAATACTCTATCATTAAGGTATACCCTTAACCCTAAGAACTCCTAAATATTATGTCAAAATCAATCTCTTCTATCTTAGGGGAAATGCAACAGTCTCCTGGATATTGCCATAACTACTTCCAGTACAATCCTTCTATAACATACTCATATACACACATGTACAAATCTATTTACAGTTTCCCTTGCAAACTCATATAGCAATTACACTAAAATCTCCACTTGGCTTTTCTTTTTTTAAGATTTATATTTTATTCATGGGGGAGGGCAGTTCGAGACAGGGGTCTCTGTGTAGTCTTTGCTGCCCTGGAACTTACTTTGTATACCAGACTGGCCTCTAACTCATAGAGATCTTCCTGCCTCTCCCTTCTGAGTGCTGGAATTAAAGATGTGGACCACCCTTGCCTGGATTGTTTGGCTTCTGTCTGTCTGTCTGTCTGTCTGTCTGTGTCTGGGGGGGCGAGGGGGGCGTTTTTTTTTGTTTTGTTTTGTTTTTGTTTTTTTGAGACAGGATTTCTCTGTGTAGCTCTGGCTGTCCTGGAACTCAGTTTGTAGACCAGGCTGGCCTCTGTCTGCCTGTCTCCCAGGTGCTGGGATTAAAGGCATGTACCACTTGGCTTATCTTAACATGGTACCTTGACTGCTGTTAGATGGCTTCTACTTAAATCCTTGTTCAGTTTCTGAGATCTCTGCTTTTGTTCATACCACAGTTACCTCATACACAATATAGGAAGAAAAGCGTCCTATACATTTCTTTCACTATGGCACTTTATTGAGGATAGAAGGACTGCCCTGTGTACGATATAATGTTTCAAAGACTCTGTCCAGCATCCATTAAGTACCAAGTAGTATGCCTCTTTCCCACTGAAAACCAGAGACTTAAAATGTAAGTAAAACTGATAAATAAGGACTGAAAGAAGAACATCTTCCATGGAGGTCAATGAAAGCCAGAAGGTGCTGCCACCTTCCTGCGGACCGTCTGGGTCTATGCACATGACATGTGTTCTCAAGGTACAGAATCTTCCCAACCTTCCATTTACTTCTGTCCTCCTACATCATCCCTCAGCTGAGATGTCACAGCAGGGGAGAAAACTAGCTAAAAGAGATGGCACTTCAGTTTGGGGAATTCCAAAGAGTAGTTATTAACTACAGTTCGTCACTTCAAAGCTTTTTCCTACATGACTGAAACAGGTTGGTTCACACTCATGAATGAAGCAAGGTATCTGAAAAAATTATTCAGTCATACTTCATGAAAATCAGTGCTTGGTCTTAAAACAGTAATTCATGTCTTTTATTCCATTCCACCTTGGGATACCCACTTTCCCAGGAGGTATACTGATTTGACCCTGAAAAAGAATCACATTTTAGCAGATAATATTAGTTTAGGGGTGTTACCTGGGGGTCTATAGGGCTCCCCTGCCATGCTGGGCATCAGGACATCTGGGGACAGGAACTGTGGTTGGGGAGGGTAGAGTTTAGGATCAAGGAGAAATACAGGAGGATCATGGATGACAGGGAGGGAAGAGGAGCTGGAACAATGGTGCCCGGTTTCCAAAGTCTTTTTCCTCACGTTTGATGAATCCTTATAATGAGACAAGACAAAAAAAACCACAAAGATGAGGGTTAACATGGCAGGATGTGGTTGGATAAACACAGTGATGCAAGCAGGAGGGAATGGAAGGAACCAGAGAACAACACATCTTTTCCAGAGAGGGCCTCACAACACTGCACACATTACCTGAGGGCCCTCCTAGGAAACTCCTAAGACCCTCTTCTTCTACCACTTTCCTCACAACTTCTACCTTCCTAGGTCCACCATTTGGGCCTTTAGCAAACACTTTAATGCTAACTGTAAAAGAGATTGAAATAGAAACTTAGAAATAGGAGCTGAGAGCTGAGCATGTTGATATATGCACACCTATAATCAATGGTGCTCTCAGGAGACTGAGCAGGACTGCTTAAAGCTAGCTTGGGCCACATAGTGAGTTCAAAGCCAGTCTGGGCTACACACGCAATACCATATCTCAAATAAAAGAAGAGGAAAAAGGGAAGAAAAGAAACCACAAGCATGAACCAAATAAGGGTTGTGGACTTATTTCAACTGTAGAGTAGGTCCTGGGTTCAATCCCCCCTCGCCCCAAGAAATAAAGGAGACAGAGGACAGGAAAGGAGACAGGAGGAGAGGCAAGTAGGTACTTAAACAGCTAGGGGCTGAAGAGAATCTACACTGGGTACTAGAGTACCTGCTGAGCTACAGTACTGGACCCTCCTCTGCCCTGCCACAGCTCTGGTCCACAGCCGCCCTCTGCAGGTCACACTCCTACTCCCAGCCCTGCCGAGGTTCTGCCATGGCTCCACTCACTTTTGTGGTAAAGACCCAGAAAGATTTCATTTATATCAAAAACGTTGAAACACTCAAAACTGAATAGAGTTTTCCAAACTTCTCCTAGTACCACATTTTTCTTAGTTCTTTAGACGTGAATACTGGTTTTGCCCTTACCTTCCTATTTCCCATTTACCATGGTCAAAGAGAGATTTCTACATAAGGATTTCATATTTAAATTTGCCTGGACCATTGCAGAAGCCTTAATCTGATCTTCCATCTCCAGCCACTTGCTTAATTGTATCATAAGGTCCTGTGTGACCGCGTAGCTGGTCTTTCTCGCTTAATCCTCTATAATCTCTGTTCTTTATACACTTTTTTTTTCTTATTATACTTATTACTTTGGAGACAGCATATTGTTATGTAACTCAGGCTGACTCAAATTTAAAATACTCCAGCCTCAGGGCTAAAAGATGGTTCATGGGGCTGGCAAAAAGGCTCAGTGATTAGGAGCTCTGGCTGTTCTTCCAGAGGACCTGGGTTCAATTCCCAGAAACCACATAGCAGTCAGTTCACAGCTATCTATAACTCCAGGATCTAATTTTGTTTGTTTTTGTCTTATTTTTTTGAGACAGTATTTCTCTGTGTAACCTTTTAAATGTACCATGTATTTATAACCCATTTTAAGGGGTTTAGTGTATATAGTTAGGTGACAGAAGGGTTGCCCAGCACGTGAGGTCACGGTCAGTCTTGGTACTGCAAATAAAAAGTAAGCTTGGTATAGTGGTCATGCCTCTCAACCCAGCACTCTGGAGGCAGAGGCTGGCAGTTCTCAGTGGAGTTCAGCCTGGTCTACATAGTGAGTTCTACTAGCCAGAGTACATGAGACCCTGTAAATAATAAAAACAACAACAATAATAAATTAAACAAAATAAAACCTGTTTTTACATTTTCATTCAAGTAATCTGGTAGACAAGCAGGATGCTTTGTATTCTGAACTTTATAGTAATGAAAATTCAACTTGTTTTTAGAAAAGTATATAAAATTCTCAGAAGAGTACACTACCTATAAACTTAGCCAGTAATACTTGAGTTTGTTGACTGACATCTGCTCCTTGGGTGTAACAGTGACAATACTCCCCAAAGATAGAACCAGATAATTGCCAGGGATATGTACACAGTAAAACCTTGTCTCAGAAGAAACCAAAACAGAGAAATAAAGTAAAAATAAAATAAAAAGTCTCAAAAAGGAAGGTTTTTCATCATTTTTCACTCTTGATTTAACACTTCCTGGGGCGCACTCAGCTGTGCACTGAGCTGGAGAGGAGGTACGACAGCACTTCTCATCTTCCTCCTTCCGTCTCAGGGCACAGCGAGGCGCACTCAATCAGCAGCTTTTGCTTCTCAGAGTTTCTCAAGGTTTCCATAACTGTTGTTATGGTTTGAATATAAAGTTTCCTCTCGAGCCGGGCAGTGGGGGCTCATGCCTTTAATCCCAGCACTTGGGAGGCAGAGGCAGGTGGATTTCTGAGTTCGAGGCCAGTCTGGTCTACAGAGTGAGTTCCAGGACAGCCAGGGCTACACAGAGAAACCCTGTCTCGAAAAAACAAACAAACAAATAAATAAATAAAAATAAAGTTTCCTCTCAGAATGCTGAAATTTTAAAAACATGGCCAATCACTGTAGAACCAATCACTGATTGTCAGAGTGCTGACTTCACTGGAGTTCATTCATTCACAAACACATTAGAGGTCTGTACTAACTGGAGACCACCAATCACGCAAACTGTGCCTTTGAAAAAGGTACGCTGCCCTGTACCCTTCCTGCCACTGTTGCTCTGCTTTATGGTTGCCCTGGGGCAAGCAGCTCACCTTCAAACAGGCACACAGCTAGATGCAACACGGAGAATTRTGGTTTCCCCCAGCCCCTGTGCTCAGGAAACTGGTTACAACTCACAATTAACAAGTAAGTTCGATTGCAAAGGTGGCTGGTCAGTCAGCTGGTGATAACCTCCTCTCCCTCAGCTCGCACTCGCCGCTCCTCGCATCCTCCCGTTTCCTGTCCTGTTGACCCAGCACCACTCCCACTAGCCTCTCTGCATACCTTCCTCTCTAGATCACCACTTGAGTCCAGCACCTTAGCACTAGACGCTGATACCTGAGAGACAGGCACTGTGCTTGGCTCATGAAGAGCATGCTCCATTTCTGCTGTCGGAGTCTTCGAGAGATCGAGACCAGGGGCTGAGTGCAGTCTCCTCCCCATGCCATCTGCAGAGCCTACGAGGAAAACAGACATAAGGTGACGCTGCCTCCCCTCTAGACCCTGAGCCTGGAAGAACCAACGTGGAGTTCTCGCATTAAGTAATTARTATGCATCTCTGAATTAAGTGGAGAACCATGCTCTTTGAATCTATAAATGCCAATTTCAAAAAATGGATAAATTCCTATAGGTCACAAAAATCAAAACTACCGAAGACATTTCCAGGAAAGGAGCTGTAAGGACAGTCAGCTGAATATTGTCATCCGTCAACATTTCTCTTTTATGAATAAAATGAGTTTTGTTTTCAGAATCAGGCCAATACTTGTAATCTATAAAGGAAACTATCTGACACAGTGATCTTCTCTAACATAGTATGGTAAGAAAGGAAATGGTATCTCCAGTTTAGATCAGAATTTAAATGATCATGGTTATTGTAAATCAAGCCTTCTTCTTTTGATGTACTAGAGGAATGAGCTCCAGAGTCTGACAGAGATGGCATTTTAACCAGAATCGAAACTCGAGCCTTTCAAGGTTAAGCACAGTAGTTTATTGGCTTCTGATGCTCTCTCTCTCTCTCTCTCTCTCTCTCTCTCTCTCTCTCTCTCTCTCTCTCTCTCTCTCTCTCTCTCTCTCTCTCTCTCTCTCTCTCTCTCNTCTCTCTCTGTCTCTCTCTCTCTGTCTCTCTCTCTGTCTCTCTCTCTCAGCAGGTTCATCTCAGGAATATTTAGCATGTGTAATATTCTGTTATCCCTACTTACTCCTAGCTTTTCTCAATCACTTAACTTATAATCAACAATYAATACTGCTTTAAACTGGATATGTGAAGCCCCATGTCTTGTGAAAAGTACCTGCCCTTGACCTACATGTGATTCGCATGTATGTATGTATGTATGTATGTATGTATGTATGTATGTATTTATGTATGTGCGTGCATACGCATGTCTGGATATGATACTTTGATATATGTATCTCTCTCTCTCTCTCTCTCACACACACACACACACACACAGAGTGCTTAAGTATACTGTTGATGTCAGTACTTAGACTAGTTATTTTTAACTATTTCCTGTTACTTAATGCATTGGTTCTCATAATAGTGCTGATTCATCTGAGAGCTTTAAAAATTATACCCATATAGTTTAGTTGTATAACACTTGACTAACATACATGAAGCATTGGGGATTCAATCCTCAGTAGGTAGAAAGGGGGAATATACTTGTAAACAGGTAAAACACCAACTTCTAGAGTCACCTTGGTGTTTGCTTGTTTGTTTTTTGTTTTGTTTTGTTTTGTTTTGTTTTGAGACAGGGTTTCTCTGTACAGCCCCAGCTGTTCTGGAACTTGCACTATAGACCAGGCTGGCTTTGAACTTGGAGATCTACCTGTTTTAGCCTCCGCATGCTGGGATTAAAGGTGTATGCCACCATTGACTGAGAGGAAATTTTACTTTAAAAGGCTGTCCAACAAATAAATAATTTTAAAATATAGCTTGCTGTGGTGGCATACAACTGCAATTTTAGTGCAATTATAGAGGCAGAAGGACGAAGGTGTTCAGGGCCAGTCTGAGCTACAGCAAGGCTATATCACATTTATTTTTAATAAATGGCTTAGCAGTTAAGAGCACTTAGGACCTGGGTTCCCAGCACCAACTCGTAATTCACAACCATCTATAATTCCTGTTCTAGGGAATATGACCCCCTCTTCTGCCCTACAAAGGTACTCCACACATGTGGGGCACAGACACACATACCAAACTGCTGCAGGTCATCCATTGAATAAGGCATCCATGCTGAGACACACACATATATACACACACTATTTTGTTTGTTTTGTCTTTTATATTGTTTTATTATTTTAAGTGTATACGTGTTACATCTACACATCTGTGTAGCACTTGCATGCAGTAGCCACAAAAGCCAAAAGGGCATTGACTCTCCTGGAACTGAAGGTACAGATGGTTGTGAGCTGCCACGTGGGTTAGGAACTGAACCTGGAAGAGCAGCCAGTGCTCTAAGTCATTAAGCCACCTTTCCAGTTCCTATAATATCCTTTCTTAAGTTTATTTCTATGATCTTGGTGACTGAACCCAGCCTCATGAATGCTAATGCAATCTATATGCTCTACAAATGATACATACCTATAGGTCAATGTCCTTTGATCACAAATGTTTTGTTTGCTTGTTTATTTTTTGTTTTTTGAGATGGGGTTTCTCTGTGTAGCTCTGGCTGTCCTGGAACTCACTCTGTAGACCAGGCTGGCCTCGAACTCAGAAATCTGCCTGCCTCTGCCTCCCAGAGTGCTGGGATTAAAGGCGTGCGCCACCACTGCCCGGTGATCACAAAAACATTTTTTTTAACTTTGATGTAGCAGTTTATCTTTTTCCATCTAGGGCCTGTTTTCTCAGTGTCACATCTAAGAAATTATTGTCAAATCCAAGTCTTAAAGTTTTTTTTTTTCTGATTTTTATAATTTTTGCCTCTTAAATCTTTACACTGAACAAACTCAAGTCATTTCTAATTTTTCATGGATATGGGTGTTTTGCTGTACGTGTCACTGTGCACCACAGGTGTACCTGGTGCCTGCAGGGAACAAAATAAGGCATCAGATCCCCTGGAACTGGAGCTGCAGATGGTTGGGAGCCACCTTGTGGGTGCTGGGAATTGAACCTGGATCCTCTCAAGGAACATTCAATGATTTTAACCACTGAGCCATCTCTCAATCCACACTAAATGTGCTTTTAAAAAGAAACAATACACTGCCTAATATGTTTTAAAAGAAACAAGTACTTATACATATAGCTTATCTTGTCTATCAACTTGTACACCATGTTACTGCACAGAACACTGGAGGTAACTAGGGCAGACCAACCGTCATTTGTGAACCTAAACAGGGTTGTTTAAACTATCACAGCATGAACTTGTAAACAAGGCATCACACAATTCTGTGACAATGACCACACTGTGACTAGGCACAGTTTAGTTTATAATAATAATCTTATGGAAAAATTAGAATTTTGTGAGGAAGTAAAAGTATGTGTGGAGGTGTTATGGCCACATCAAAACTGGCCTTTTGTTGATGAAGTGCCAAGTTAATCATCACGGAAACTGGTACTAGGCGCCTCAGGTTAATTATAACATTCATCTTTACTCTTTTTAATATATTAAAATTTTTCTTTTCTTTTCTTTTCTTTTCTTGCTTTTTGAAATGGAGTCTCAGTTGGGCAGTGGTGGTACATACCTTTAATCCCAGCACTTAGGAGACAGAGGCAGGAGAATTTCTGACTTTGAGGCCAGGCTGGTCTACAGAGTGAGTTCCAGGACAGCCAGGGCACTACAGAGAAACCCTGTCTCGAAATCCAAAATAAATAAATAAATAAAATAAAAATTAAAAATTAAAAATTAAAAATTGAAATGCAGTTTTACTATGTGAGCGTGGCTGACTTGAAACTTACTATGTACACCGGACTGTCCTGGAACACACAAGGATCTGCCTCCCTCTGCTTTCCACGTGCTGGGATTGCGTACACCACCACATCTGGCCTGAAATTTTCTTAACAAAAGCTACTTTTAATGTTTTAGTTAAACATGGATAAAATGATTTCTATGAAACTTGAAAGTACTAGAAAATTTAAAATATAGAACAAAAGCAGAGTTTATATAATTCTTCAGGAACTAATATGTAAGAAATAATCAGGTCCTAAAAGTCTAAACACTGATTGATTTCATTCATATGAAATTCCCAGAACAGATCAGTGCATACAGGAAACAACTGTGTTTACTTGGAGTAAGGGAGAGAGATAAAGGACAAGAGGCACAGGACTGCTGCTGGATCAGAGTTCTTTGGAAGGTGACAGAAACACTTTAAAACTGGCTGTGGTGGGCAGTTAAGAGCACTGCCTGCCCTTGTAGAAGATCTGGGTTTGATTCCCAGCACCCACATGGTGGCTTACAACCATCTGTGACCCAAGTCACAGATATTTCTTACATATGTGACTCCAGAGGATCCCATGTCCTGTTCTAGTCTGCAGGTACAAGGAATTCACAGGGTATGTAGACATACATGCAAGCAAAATACCCATAAAGTTAAAATAAACTGGCTGTGGTAAGCTAGTATAATATTTGCCTCAAGTTCTAATACTCCCGGGAAACTGAGGCTTTGGATCCCCATACATTTGAGGATAGCTTGGGCTACATGAGTTCAATACCATGGTGAAACAATCTCGAAACTGCCATCTCTCTAGCCTGTTTTCACCTTTATGTAGATCATGCGAGTTGAGTTCAAGTCAATAGACTTGTGCGGAAAGTGCCTTTATCCACTAAACCACCTCAACATCATGACACTACTATCTGTAAAACACTTAATTTGAACTTAATGTTTGCTATTTTTTCTCTCACATTAGAAGAAAGCATAGTGAGGTATATTCCAGCTTCTCCTCTTTCATTAAAATCTTTCTATAGTTACCTGTCTTGTATACCTAAAGAGTACTTAGTTAATCTTATTATAAAGTCTATACTAGAGTGCATATCAGAAATATATCTTAATATCAACTCGAGTCTATTTAATATCCAGAAAACATATACAACAGTCCCTGGAAGAACCAGGGAAGGTCTTGATATTGCTAGCTTGGTAAAATTGGAAAATGCCATAATGGCTTGCATTAGTGTAACTATCCTTGTAGCAAGATGAGCCTGAAGCCTGGTTCTTGGATTAGTTTAACATCTAAAACACAGAAAAAGAAGGCTCTTCTCAGCCTTCCCCATGTTGTGTAACTCACTCTCAAAGACCTGTGAAGCAGTTCTTTGCCCTATATTCTGGAGAACCCACCAGCCAATACTTACATAGTCATTTCCAAACAAGGAGGGAATTGCTCTCCCAGTGATAATTCTGACCCAGTTTCAATTCTGACCAAGAAAAAGAATCACTAGCCCTCGTCCTGAAGGTTCTATGAGGAAAGCTAGAGGCTTTATTGCCTCTTAATAAGCTAGCAATACTGTACAGACTACCCCCACTTTGATCTTGTTCTCTGGCTTTCAGTTTTTACATGTCCCCACCACTGGTTATTTTTACCTGCTAGGCTAAGTGGCTGCCAGGCCACATCCTGTGACCTCCAATCAGAATAGCCAGTATGCGAAGAGGCCTGAAGACTGGCTTGGTAGAGAGACTCCAGCTCAGAGGTCTCCTGCTCTGTGTCTTGGTTCCAATGTGGATGCAAAAGAATATGATTTCTTTCTGGGTAGGTTACAGGTATATGGGAATTACGGGAGGAGGACTTGACTCCTGGCCCAGGGGCACTGTGTTTAACCTGAGAATCACAGAGCCTTGTGACATTTACCCAAGAATCCAAAGGCAAAGAAGTCCCCAAGTTGGCACTACTACCCAGCTCCTTAGGCCTAATATCTGTTACTTGGGGTAGCTTTCCTTGGTATATATCTGACTCGGCCAACCTGGGCTGTCCTCTCCTCGAGGTTTGACCGTTAGGAAGCCCAGAGTCCATGGAAAGAGAAGAATGACCTGCAGGTTCTTCCCAGCAGGGAAGTCTTTCCCTGCCATCTGGAGAAGGGGGTTGTTTTACCCAGCGACAGTGTTCTTTTCCTGGAGCCTGGGATAATGGAGGCATAAAGTCAGAAGGAGAAGAGTTTTTCCTTAGACAACTTGGCAAACTTCGATCCTGGGAACCTATAGCATCTCTCATGGAAGTTTTCTGAATCTTCTGGAATTGCTCTGCCAATGAGCGGACAAGTCCTTTTGTACTGGGGAACTCTGGCCTATAGTGCTCCTCGCTGCCTCTGACCACATTTGAAGTCAATGAAGTTTGGGGACTTTGGGCTTGGCGGTGTTGGTTGAGCTTCTGCATGGGGTCAGTAGCGTGAAGCACAGGTGAAGAAGCAGCAGACGTGATGGGGAGGCAGGCACTGTAAGGGGGGATACAGGGCTGTGCTGACGAGCTTGAAGGGCTGCTTGGGCTATGTATAACTCTCTCGCAAGTGGCTTCTCCTGGTGACTGTGACCAAGGCATCCCTACGTATATGTCAACAGGGTTCTTGTTTTCTTCAAGCAGCTGACCCTGAGCGGTGTCTCTGCCTTCCTGTGGTGGGAACCTGCCGCGACAGCCGTCGTCCTCCCTGCAGCCTTGGAGCCCATCTCCAAGGGCATCTAATGGCAGGGGTTCACGCTGAGAGTTCATCTCAGTTCTGCCTCCCGCCTTAGGTAAATCCTGCCTGTGGAATGCAGAATGATTGACGCCGTCCACCTCAAAAGACGTCAGAAGCTTCAAGGAAGATCCCCTAGGGGGACTGTGCTGTGAAACAGTCGAAACAGGTGACTCTGGGATGAGGGATGAGTGTAACTCAGGGCAGGAAGCAGGTGAGTGAAAGAAAGAGGAAGTGGCCCCAAGCTCTGTATCCTTGCAGGGTTCCAGCTGTGCCTCCTGGCTTAACAATACTTGGAGCGTGATAGGCTGTTCACTGAAACAAATGGAGAGAACCAGTCACACTGTGCCTTGACTAACAATAAATCTTCCAAAAAAACCCTTTTCATTCCATTGCGCTTCTAGCTATTCACAGATATGATGAACAGAATAAGAAAGACAAGCACAAACAAATCCAATAGTTTACAGGTTCACAAAAGAAAAGAAAGTTATCACCAATTTTGTACATGTGTTATTAAGTCCAGTGTTTGCTAATATTCTTTACTACCTGCAAAGTCTCATTCCAATCACATTCTACTTGCAAATTTAAAAAGATAAATATTGCCAGGTAATGGTGGCACACTCATTTAGTCCAACACTCAAGAGGCAGAGGCAGGTGGATCTCTGAGTTTGAGGCCAGCCTGGTCTACAGAGCAAGTTCCAAGACAGCCAGTGCCATACAGAGAAACTCTGTCTCAAAAACAAACAAACAAACAAACAACAAAAAAAAAGAAGATAAAAATTGCTTCTTCCACAGAAGGTAAAGTCTAAAAGGCACTCACACTGTACGACAAAAGTCCTGGATACAATACAAGGAGAGAAGTGCTACCCTACAGTCCTATGGGGGAGCTCAGTCAACAAAAACAGAAGACTTTACAACAGAACACAAGGTGATCTGGACTCCTGGGGCACAGACATCAACTACCACTGCACCCTTCACTCAGACGTCTCCTCACAGTGATAGAACAGGGCTCTCTCAACACTGAGGAGAGGAGTCAGGACATAATGCAGTTAGTTCATTCCCATGGTTTTATATGGATGACAAAAAAAAATGCACCCTTAGAGAAACTTCAACCTTTCCAACTTTAGAGTTTCAGATAAGGATTAAGAAACTGAAAATCCATAACTGGAGTGCTTCAAAGCACAACTGTTTTAAGCATGGGTACAACAATGAAATAAGTTTGGACCCCGAAGCGTCTCAGGCTTCAGATCTCAGAGCTAAGGGTGCTCAACTCATCTATATGAGTGTTCCAAGATCTAAAAGAAGACAAAAAAATGAAATCTGAGCTGGGTATGGCAGAGACAGATGGATAAGAGAGAGACAGAAAGACAGAGACAGACAGACAGACAGACAGACAGACAGACAGACTGACTGACTGACTGACTGACTGACTGACTGACTGACTGACAGACACTTCTGATCTCAAGACATTTTAGATAAGGAATACTCAAACTGTATATCACAGATGTTTGTGGGTTTAGTCATCCAGTCACTCTTGTAACATGACTATTATACTTTAATCAAAACGTGGCCTAGCGATGTAGTTCCAGTTGGTGGAGTGCTGGCCCACTGTGCAGGATGCCTTGGGTTCAACCCACAGGTCTGAATAAACCTGAGGAGTATTAAACAGGCCTGTAATACTAGCTCTCCAGAGACCAAAAAGAACGATCAGGAGTTCAAGGTATTCCAGAAATAGTTAACCTAGGCTATAAGAGACTCCTTCTTGAAGATAGAAGAAAGGGGAGGGATGGAGGGAGGAAGGGATGCAACATTGATAGTAAACGGATCTGTAACTGAATTCTATACTTCTATGACTTATTAGCTAAGTAGCTATCCTCTCTACAAGTTCCCTTATTTATAAAGTATGCTAAATTACAGCTACTATAACATCAGGTAATCGTAATAAATAAAACAGAAAGTGCTTGGCTCTGACCTGAACCCAGGCAAATGTTCAAAAATTTTAACAAACATAATGGAGCTGATAGTTAAAAGACTAACAACCGAGGCAGAAAATGTGTAGCTTACTAGTACAACGCTTGCCTAGTAGTATAGTATACACAAGTTCCTGGGTTTTATTCCCAGCAAAACATACACACACACAGTTATCTACTTTTATTATAGTTATATTTATAACCCCTAAAATGTGGGAACTGTCCCAGTACTATCCCAGACTTTCTCCTTGTCCTGACCTTAGAGAAGCAAACAAAGAAAATCTTTGTGTCTCTTCCCTATGGTTTAATCAAAGCAAGAAAAACTGTTTATTTTCTGTGAGGATAGGAAACATTGAAATCCCAAATTAAATGGTTACTACAACAACATGAAAGGTACAATCAAATTCCATGTATAAGAACATAATAAATACAACTATAATAATCGTGTTGCTAAGCAAATCCAGGAAATTTGGATAGCTTGTTATTTTGTACTTTTTTTTGTATCTTTCTAGGAATTATTAGGAAAAGGAACATCTGTGCAATGAGCTTTTGTGTGTCTGACCTTAAGAGAAGAAAACCTTAGTCATATTATTTTTCTCTTTTCCCTGGTAGTGAAGAAGACAAGAGTCCTTGCTATGGAGTACCCATGGTCACTGCCTCCCCTGATGTCCATAAGCTAATGTGGTTCTCAAGCACTACCTTGTTGGCTGAGGGAGGGTGCCCCCCTGTGATGGGAGAGAGGCTGAGGGCTGCACCGGCTGCTGCGATGACGGCTGTTGCTGCATGCGGTCCTGAAGGCTTCGTGCTTTTCGAATACTGATTTGCAACTTCTTATCGACTAGGGCTCTGCTGTGCGTGCTAGAGCTGGCATCATGCAGGGTAAGTCTTAGTTTAGCTAAAATGCAAAAGAAAATATAGCAGAAACAACACAAAATACAAACAAAAATAAAAGAACAAAAACTAAACTAAAACCAAGCAAAGATAGGCGGTAAAACAAAGTACGCAGCAGGAATGCAAGGCGTGGATGGTGCATGCGCTGTCAAGAGCGCAGAACCAGCTCTGGCTCTAGGAAACATTCATGAAAGCCACGGAGGCCAAACAAGTTAATTAAAATTTAAACAAACAAAACACTAAAGAAAATAAAACAAAACTTAAAAGGAGCAGGAAGATAAACTAGCCCATGGAGGCTGCCACTCTCATCTTTTCACTGACCTGTTCAACTCTGGTCTCCATACTCTGCTCCCAGCTCCCCCTTTCTGATGGCCAATGGCAAAAAATAAGGTCCAAACCTGTACCTGTCTTTACAGAGCACAGCTTCTTGAAGTCATATTTAAGAATCAGGTACTAAGCCGGGCAGTGGTGGCGCACGCCTTTAATCCCAGCACTTGGGAGGCAGAGGCAGGTGGATTTCTGAGTTCGAGGCCAGCCTGGTCTACAGAGTGAGTTCCAG
>BDUI01000651.1:81517-107479 GCA_002335545.1 Apodemus speciosus | reverse complement strand
ACAGGGTTTCTCTGTGTAGCCCTGGCKGTCCTGGAACTCACTCTGTAGACCAGGCTGGCCTCAAACTCAGAAATCTGCCTGCCTCTGCCTCCCAAGTGCTGGGATTACAGGCGTGCGCCACCACCACCCGGCAGCCTAACATGGATTCTGAGATCCAAATTTGAGTCCTTTGCAAAAGCAACAAGTGCTTTTAACTGCTAAGTAATCTCTTCAGCCCCTCCTAAACTATTTTTAAAATAAAAATGTAATATCGTAAATATTCACGATGTGTATGGTAGGGCACCCCTGTCATCTCAGCACTCTGGAAACAAGGCAAAAGAGTCAGCTTAAGCTTAAGGTTAGTCTGGGCTACAATATGAATTCAAGACCACCCTGTAAGCATTCTCTATACTACTCCAACTTTATTATGTTGTGTTTAAGTATGTACTAAACAACTATCACTGTACAGCTAGCTAATGCTTGAAATAAAAAGCCACTGCCTTTAATACTGCTCCCAACAGAGGGCACTGCTGCTGTAGGAAAGCTGGTAAAGAATATGGTCAGTGCTAAAACCTATCCCTTCACCCATAGCTGAAAGTTTCAAGCGCACGGTGCTTCAAAGAACTATTGTTATTAAAAGGCCAGACAATACCTGTAAACATTCACGCTCTCAGGCGGGGCAGCATCCAAACTGACAGGGCTGCTGCTGTTCCTCTCGCTGCTCTCATAGCCAGATTCCATCCGCTGGATTAGGCGAGGATGCTGCTCAAAAAGATGAGCACCTGGCCGGGCTGCTCCCCAGAGTTTATGCTGTGAGCTTGGTCCACCATCTTTAATGTCGTTAGCAGTTGGCTTGCTTACTTCATCTGGTGTAAATTCTTTAGCTAACCCAAACGAAGGACAGGTGTAGAAAATGAGGTAGATTTAGTGTTTGCCTAAATTAAAATCTAACTAAACCCTCCCTCTAGATAGTATTCATTGGAGTCATATCTTCAGAAAACATGACATCAGAGTAAAACTGTTCCTTGTCAGCTATACTAAAACATGCAGGATTTTTAAACACATAAATCAATTGTATTTGAAAGCCCACTTGTTCCCTATTCTCTGCTCACCTGCATCTTCAGGAAAGGTCCTAAGCTGGGTGTAGCCAGAATGCTTCCTTTTGTCCTTACTGAAAATGCTGTCAATATTTAGAGACTCCCGTTTAGGTCTCCATGTTGGACGGTACTTGCTGGAAGAACTGGACTTGGCCTCACTACTGGCACTCTCTGTCTCCCAGCCCCGAGAGTGCACAGGGACACTCCTCAGTGGCATCTTGTCTGGCTGGTCTCCTGCCCTGCCCACACGGGGTGATCCTGCACTGGTCTGAGAGGCCAGGGAAGGCCTGCTGTGGATCATATTGCTGACTGTCTCTTTGAAATCCTTTAGCCTGCTGGTGCTGCTGGATTTAGAGGCATTCCGAGGAGCCTGCTTCTCTTTCAGTGTTTCTCCTAAAAATCAGAGAGAATAAAAGAAATGAACACGTTTAAAGTAATCTCAAATGTCCTCATTCTGGACAAAGTAAGGAGAATCCACTTGGTAAGAAAACAGAAGTTTGATGGAGGGACTCGGAGTACAGACGACTTGCCTTCACTGTGGTACCCTGAGGCCTGTGGCTCGTCGCCCTTCCTCCGCACGCGGCCAGAGCTCCTCCTGCGCTCTACCAGGGACCCTTTCTTGGACGTCTGTTTCTGGTTGCATTCACTATCAGTCAGGTGTCCTGAAACAACAGGAAATGGGAGGAAGCTGCTTTCTGCCGCTGACCCCGGCCCTCCTGAGGATCCAAGCTCCCTTCGCAGCTTGTAATAGTGCCAAAAATGTATTATACACATGGATCAGAAACTGTAGGGGTCGGAACCATCTGACCTAGGTAAGACTCTCAGGGAGTTGGTGGAGCCTTCCAAATCTAGAACACATCCTTAACAATCATCAGTCTCAAGGCACACTCATCATATTTCCCAGTTGATCTCAGACCTAAAGCTGCTGATTAATAACTTCTCTTTGTTCCAGTGTTGCTGAGGAACCAATCCCTTGCAAGAACAAGTAGGCAAAGAGCTCCATCTCCAGAGCTTGGTAATTTTTAAAGGCAAAAGAAACAACTTCTAAAAATTAATCTAAAAAATGTCATAAACCCATACATTTTATTTATTCTTTCTTCCTATTTTAAAATCTGAGGTGGGTGAGTTTTATTTTATTTTACTGAGGAAGAGTTTTGCTAGGGTCTTGTTTTTTATTTTATATTGTCCAGGCTGGCCCCAACTCACAGTAATTCTCCTGCCTCAGTCTCTTGAGTACCAAGATTACGGGTATGCATCACAACTACTTCTCACACTCATGAGCTGAAAATAGAATTTGCTTCTACTTATTTGGCAACAGTTCTCACTATGATGACAGCTTTAGGACACAGTTCTAAATCCTCTTTAAATGTGAATTTTATAATACATTTCAATGTTCATTAATTCTCCTCTCCAACCTATGCTTCATCAAATCTGACTTCACTCAAATATTGTAATTCATAATTCTTCATCAGTAATCATTGAGAAACCCCAAAGGATCTTTGTGTTTTGTGTAACTTTCCCACCATCCTGCCCACAGTATGCAAATGTATAAACTTAAGTTATATTAAAAAGAAAGGACAGATTATAAAAACTACAGTCAGCCAAGCAGCTGGAACCTAAAGGTGAATTAAGTGTGAAGACAAGCTGATAGAGACTGCCCGGGCTCTCAAATGCATGAGAGCTGACAAATCTCTCTTCACATGTTGGTACACACAGAGCCTTGTGGACAATCAGGTGGTCAGTGGTGGAATGGAACGGATACTATCCAACCAACTGCCCCATGCAATCTTCTACTGCTTTTGTCCATTTCATTTATTTTAACCCAAAAGAAAGATTTACAGGGCTGGAGAAATGGCTCAGCGGTGAAGAGCCCTGACTGCTCTTCCAGAGGTCCTGAGTTCAAAATCCCAGCAACCACAAGGTGGCTCACAACCATCTGAAATGAGATCTCTGATGCCCTCTTCTGGTGCATCTGAAGATGGCTACAGAGTACTTACATATAATAAATCAATAAATCTGTTAAAAAAAAAAGAAAGAAAGAAAGATTTACAAAAAGAGAAAATCAACTGCAGCAACTAGATGATAGCAAGGTTAAATTATGAGGGGTTCTGCTCACTCCAGTATCATTCCCACCCAGGAGGGGCTTTTCTCTGGCCCACAATTCCAGAAAGATAGCCTTTTTAATTTTTTTTTTTTTGGTTGGTTTTTGTTGTTGTTGTTTGTTGTTGTTTTGAGACAGGGTTTCTCTGTGTAGTCCTGGCTATCCTGGAACTCACCCTGTAGACCAGACTGGCCTCGAACTCAGAAATCTGTCTGCCTTTGCCTCCCAAGTGCTGGGATTAAAGGCGTGCGCCACCACCGCCCAGCTCAGAAACATAGCCTTTAAGAATTAATTGCACCAAACACCATCTATATAGCAGTTATTAAGAGAAACCCAATAAGGCCATTCAAAGTTCTAGGTCCATAAACCTGGCATCATCTATAGGTGATGCTTTGTTTCATTCAAGGATATTAAAAATTATTCTTCGCTGGGCAGTGGGGGTACACCTTTAAAATGCCTTTAATCCCAACATTAGGCAGAGGCAGGCAGAAATCTCTGAATTTGAGGCCAGTCTAGTTTACAGACCTAGTTGCAAAATAGTCAGGGCTACAAAGAGAAACCCTGTCTCAAAAACAAAACAAAAACAAAAGCCAGGATGGAAGAAAATGCTCAAGTACCATAAGGATGATGTCAGCAAGATTTAGAACCTGGGAATTACACAAGCTAAATTCCCTAGTTTTGAACAATAAATTGCAAGGGGAAAGTGGAAGGAAAACCCTATTCCTTAACAGCGCCCTGCGCAGTGGCATGCACCGGCATCTGCCAATGGACACACTGAGGAAGGAGGACCACGGAGCTCAAGAGTTCTAGGACTGCCTAGGCAGCATACCAAGACCCTATCTCAAAATTTTAAAAAGTAAACAAATATAAAGCCAGGTGTAATATAGCACACCTGTAATACCAGCACATGGGAGGCTGCATTGGGGGCATCTTGAATGTGAACCCCACCTACTCTATAAAACAAGACCTTTGTCAAGAAATGCAAGAATTGCCAGGCAGTGGTGGTGCACACCTTTAATCCCAGCCCTTGGGAGGCAGAGGCAGGTAGATTTCTGAGTCCGAGGCCAGCCTGCTCTACATAGTGAGTTCCAGGACAGCCAGGGCTACACAGAGACCCGGGGAAAAAAAGAAATGCAAGAATCAAAAATAAGTAAAATTTAGAAGTAACCTAAAATGGCTCACAGCCATCTCTAACTCCAGGTCCAGGGGATCTGACACCCTCTTCTGACCAATAAGAGCTCCAGGAACACACATGTAGGAAAAACATTCAAACACAAAAAATAAAATAACAAATATTTTTTAATTTATTTTTTATTTTATATGCATTCGTTTTTTGCCTGCATGTTTGTCTGTGTGAGGGTGTCAGATCCCCTAAAACTGGAGTCATAGACAATTGTGAGGAGCCCTGTGCAGACTGGGAATTGAACCTGGGTCCTTTGGAAGAGCAGCCAATGCTCTTAACCACTGAGCCATCTCCTCAGCCCAATAAAATAAATCTTTTTTTAAAAATTATGAAATAACAGAAAAGACTCATCAAAATATATAGAATCTTTTGATTTTGGGAAAAACACACAAACCAGTAAAGTCAGCACTTGTAATAGCAAACCACTCATGGTTTAGCAACTGTAAGCAGAATTACTTTCCTTTTGTTCCCATGCAGGAATCAAACAAAGAGACTCACATATATTAGGAAAACACTGAACTACATCCCCTGCCTTCATTACTATTTTTAAATGTTTATAAATGATTTATATTTTTGTAGTATATATAAGAATATCTATGAAAGAAGTAATATAATGTCTTGGATTTGCTTCGAAATAATTGAGGGGTACAAGACATCAGTAAAAGTACAGGTAATTACTTTGGTCTTAGGTTATAGTTATTGAAACTAGGTGACAAATACATGGGATAAATACATTTAGAAATGTTTGAAGTTCTGTTATTAGAGAGGGAACTGAAGGACTGGCCAGTGGTTAACAGAACTGACTACTCTTCCAGAGGGTTTGGACTCAATTCCTAGTAACCACATGGCAGCTCACAACTGTCTGTAACTCCAGCACCAGGGGACCCAATGACCTCCTTTGGTCACTGTGGGTACTAGGCACACAAATGGTGCACTGATATGCACACAGGCAAAACACCCATCAATATAAAAATAATTAAAGAAAAAAAACCAAAACCACAAAATGTATAAAACATTGATCGGAAGCCATGAGCTTCACTCTTCCTCAGTCCTTAGGCAAGCAAAGGTCATGCCTTACTGTGATATATCTCCTAACTTTCATTTCAGTAATCATTCAACATTCTTCCTTCTGGGTCCTGTAATGACTTCTTCCACTGATATAAGCACAGACTAAAACACAACTTTAGAATTCTTATATAAGAGCCGGGCAGTGGTGGCGCACGCCTTTAATCCCAGCACTTGGGAGGCAGAGGCAGGTGGATCTCTGAGTTCGAGGCCAGCCTGGTCTCCAAAGTGAGTTCCAGGACAGCCAGAGCTACACAGAGAAACCCTGTCTCGAAAAACCAAAAAAAGAATTCTTATATACGGAACGTGTAATAATAAGATGGTCATTTTTCTTCACTTGTACCTCTGTCCTCCGAAAGCCTTGTGTTAGGATAAGTAGATATTCATCACCCATAAATACACCTTCTCTTGAAGCCCTTCATTCAAAAATCACAGAATGAAGCATGGCCAGGAAGAAAACAAGGCAAAGGGCATTGAATGAGATATTATCAATCAAAAGAATATCAGGACAAAGATAGACTTAAGAAAAAGCACACTGACAATCGTGTTGCAGGCTCCTTACTGTGTAGTGCTGTGTGCAATGGAGCATCAGTACTCAATCAAAACTATCTTGCTTCTTTGTACCCTACTCAATTACCCAATTTCTGTGCTTTTCTGCCTTGCGTATCATTTACTACTTGCCCCAGTTTCTTTTTCTTTGGAGACTTTCTATGTAGGAATTGAATCAGACCAGCAGGGTTCTATGTGTAAGTCCCTACCTGTGTCCCGACTGCTCTGAGACATGGAATCATTCTCCACATTATAGATGACTGTCCCCTGAGAGTCGGAAGAGAAGTGACTGACCACAGACTCATGGTGAGAATGTTTGTAGGGATAGCTCTCCGTTGAGGAATCTGTTCGAGTGTCACTTGAGATGGAAGGCTCCCTTCCTGAAGGAAGGAGGAGACACATATGCACAAGTAAGGAAGGAGAGAACACTGACAGCCCTGAGGAAAGGAGAGAGATGAACAAAGACCCATAAGCAAGGACTTCCTAGAAGGAAGGGTGAGAAGAACACACCACAGAGCCATTCTTCCCAACACCCGTCTTCCAGATAATCCAGACACAGACAGTTCCTCCCACCCCTGTCCCTACCTTGCTGAAGCCCTCACTTTGCCTGCCACTGTGAAAAACTGTGGGGTTTTTAGAAAACCTATGGGGGAAAGTGGAAGAAATGAAACAGTTGTGAGATGTAAGCTCTACATAGATGAAAGCCCCAGGCCAACCTGCCACACATGCCAGCTGGTCATCTATCTTAGAAGCTCTCTCCTACACTGTCACACATGTTGCTTTAAAAACTTGACATGCACATTTTTAGTATCTTTGAAAAGTTATGGGGCTGTTATTCACTCTTTACTGTGAATATGCCCAACAGAAGGCTTTTTTCCCCGGATCCTCAGCTAAAATAAACACAACAGACAAACAAGCACTTGACTGAGGGAAGAAATAGGGCAGGCCTGGGTGAGGTACAAAGCAGGAAGCGCAGTTGGACCTGGTATAAGCACAGAATTCAAGAGGCTGAGGCAGAAGGATCACCATGAAATAGAGGTCAACCTGCTACACAGTGAGTTCCAGGCTGGTCTGTGCTACACAGTGAGGCTCTGTCTCAAAGAACAAACCAAATCAAAACAAAACAGCAGGAAGAAACACAGCAGACCAGACAGGTAGGAGATGCAATGGAAGAGGAAAGATTATGGGGCAAGTACCTTCTCTTTCAAAACTATACTAAGGGTCAATCCTGTATCTTTATAGAAATCAAACCTAAACTATGAGGGCTATAGTTCAAATATTATCAGCCTCTGTGGGATATCCTGGGATAGTTACTTTGGGATAAGTCCAGTTACTTCTATAGAAAGGCATTATGTAATTCCAGACAGTTGGATTGTAGTGATGTAGTGTTTCTGAACAATTCACTTAAGCTGGGGACTGATGAGATGGCTCAGTGGTTAGGAGCACTTTCTGCTCTTRCAGAGGAGAACTTGGGGTTCAGGTTCCAACACCCACATGGTAGATCATAACCATCCATAATTCCAGTTCCAGAGGATTCAACGAGCTTTTCTGGATTCTGTAGGCACCAGGCATAAACACAGTGCAACATACACACAGGCAAAACACTCACACACATAAAATAAAATAAATATATATCTTTTTCAGAATTCCCTTAAGCCATTGTAACACTGCTAATAGGAATCAATAACCTTTAAGAATGTTCAAGGCTACTGAGGCATCCCTTATAACTTTATTTTAGTATCTCAATGCAAACAAACACAGTTGCCTTCTCACTTTTGATTTGGGCCAGCTGATTTGAGCAATATACTCTTGGAAGCCCAAGAAAACAAAGCTGAATGCTAATCGGCTTGTGCACAAGCTGGCATTTCTTTCTTACTGTAATAGATCCTCTTTCTCCTAGCTACAAGCTAACCCTGTATGAGACCCAACCATCAGCTCTATGCGGTGGTGGGAGATCGAGGCTGCTCACCTGAGTCTTCACTATCGTAGCATGTCTTGGTGTATGACAGGAACTGAGCGTGGGGAGGCAGGTCCTGGGCAGACACTGGAGTACCCTGGGGATCTGCATAGAGCAGCAGCAAGGGCTGATAATGCCCTTTAATGCATTTGGTGACCACATCCTTCCACTTTGGACCAATCTGAACCACAAACACCAGAAGAACATGACAATTAATTTCTTTTTTGTTTGTTTGTTTTTTTGTTTTTTTTTTTGTTTTTTGTTTTTTTGTTTTGTTTTGTTTTTTTTCAAGACAGGGTGACAATTAATTTCATATCCACAATTCAAAGCACAACTCCTTTCCTAATGTAGTTCTCTTARAATTARAATTAGGGAGGGAAAATTTTTTMAAAAAAAAAAAAAAGATCTGAAAGACTTTCTATTAGCCCCCTTTTTTTTTTTTTTTTTTTTTTTTTTGGTTTTTCGAGACAGGGTTTCTCTGTGTAGCCCTGGCTGTCCTGGAACTCACTCTGTAGACCAGGCTGGCCTCGAACTCAGAAATCCGCCTGCCTCTGCCTCCCAAGTGCTGGGATTACAGGCGTGCGCTACCACCGCCCGGCCTATTAGCCCCTTTTTAAAAAAGGCATTTAGCCGGGCGGTGGTGGCGCATGCCTTTAATCCCAGCACTTGGGAGGCAGAGGCAGGCTGATTGGATTTCTGAGTTTGAGGCCAGCCTGGTCTACAGAGTGAGTTCCAGGACAGCCAGGGATACACAGAGAAACCCTGTCTCGGAAAAAAACCACCCCCCAAAAAAAGGCATTTAAAATAGTATCAGAGCAAAGAACAATGAATGTAGGGCTGGAGAGATGGCTCAGCAGTTAAGAGCACTGAATGTTCTTCCAAAGGTCCTGAGTTCAATTCCTAGCAGCCACATGGTGGCTCACAACCATCTGTAATGAGATCTGATGCCCTTTTCTGGTGTGTCTGAAGACAGCAACTCATATAAATAAAATAAATCTAAAAAATAAAAGTAAAAAAAATAGATTAAAAAATGAATGTAAATAGTTTTCTTTCTGTGAAACATCAGTTTAGTTTGGGAATATACATAAAGCCTCGCAAAGGTGGACTTGCTATATATATGTGTGGTCCAAGTTGCTTTGGGAACCAACTTCTTTTCAGACAGTAGATGTAAGAGCTCAGTTCCAATTTACATCTCCACAAGTTTTTTCCTAAATATTAAAATCACCTTAGCAAAGTGGAAAGGCAAAATAGGAACTGTCTTGCAGAGGGCCTTAGAAGAAACGATATTCAATTTCAGAGTTCAAACCTGGCAGGACATAAAATGTCAAACTGCCTAGGACAGACAGTTTGAACTTCTCACTCAGCCTTGTGATGGATTCAGCTCAGCTGTCGCAGAGGAAGAATACGATAAGGTATGAGCTACGGCTTGCCAATTAAACGGCTAGCATGGTAGTTTACTTACAATAGACATTTAGTAAACTTAGAGTTGCCACTCATTATTTTAGTTGCAGCATAATTTATGTTTTCACATATCTATCTTATTTAATATTTTGCAAGAAAACTTTTGAGGTTAAAAAAATGTTCAAATGCTGGGCGGTGGTGGCGCACACCTTTGATCCCAGCACTTGGGAGGCAGAGGCAGCCGGATTTCTGAGTTCGAGGCCAGCCTGGTCTACAGAGTGAGTTCCAGGACAGCCAGGGCTGACAGAGAAACCCTGTCTTGAAAAAACCAAAAAAACAAACAAAAAAAAACAAAAAACAAAAAAAAAAAGTTCAAATAATTTGTTACCCCCTAAAAAAGGAGAATATGGAAAATTGACAAAACCTTTATTAATGGAAGATTTTACTTCAAATCTACAGATTGGTATGGTCAGCAGTCTTCATAGCAGCTGATTTTATGACTAACAGCTTCCTAATTGATGCAGACACCTAAAGCATTGTATCCATGTAGTCTGCTTTTGACAAGACCAAGTTTCTTGCTATAAGTATCACTGTACCCCTATGTTTCATATCTACCCAAAAGCATGTTAAGGTCTAATGAGTCCTTACAAGGAAATGAGACTTAAAGGATAAATCTTTTTCATTTGTTTGTTTTGAGGCAGAGTCTCTCTGTGTAGCCCTGGTTGTGCTGGACCTTGCTCTGTAGACAAGGCTGGCCTAGAATTCACAGAGATACACCTGCCTCCTGAATGCTGGGATTAAAGGTATGTACCACCACTGCCCAGCAACAAATAATTTTTAATAGCCTTGAAACAAAGTATCACCTATAGATAATGCCAGGTTTAAAATCCTCAACTCTGTGTTAAGCATATCTAATTAATTGTATTACAGGTTCCAATTAACCATTTAATAATGGTGATGATTTGTCAACTGTAAAAACAAAACTGGGGCTGGAGAGACGGCTCAGCGGGTAAGAGAACTGGCTGCTCTTCCAGAGGTCCTGAGTTCAAATCCCAACAACCACATGGTGGCTCACACCCATCTGTAATGGGATCCAATGCCCTCTTCTGGTGTGTCTGAAGAGAGCAACAGTGTACTCATACATAAAATAAATAAATAAATCTTAAAAACAAAACAAAAAGCAGAATTATATTGAATGCCTAGAGAGGAGACTAAGAAAATAATAAAACACATCCTGTTCTTATCTATTATAGAATTTAAAATAAATGCACTTACATTTAGCAGATAAAGGCCAGGTGTAATAGCTCTTATCTGTAATTTGGGGGGCTAAGAAAGAAGGTCTTCTACAAGTTTGAGGACAGCCTGGACTACAGATCAGGACCCTGATTCAGAAAAAGAACAAACTGGGGGTTGGAGAGATGGCTCAGCAGTTAAGAATGTTTAATGCCCTCACAGAGACAGGAGTTCAGTTCCCAGCACCTATGGCAGGTGGCTCACAAACACCTGTAATTTCAGACCCAGGGAGCTCTGACACCTCTGGACACTGTGGGCACTTGCACTCACATGCACATATCCACATAAGTGGGCAAGCACATATGTACATATACACACACAGACACAGTTTTAAAAATAATAAAATTAAATCTTTCTTTTTTTTTTTTTTTTTTGGTTTTTCGAGACAGGGTTTCTCTGTGTAGCCCTGGCTGTCCTGGAACTCACTCTGTAGACCAGGCTGGCCTCGAACTCAGAAATCCACCTGCCTCTGCCTCCCAAGTGCTGGGATTACAGGCGTGTGCCACCACGCCCGGCTAAAATTAAATCTTTTAAGAAAAATAAAAACAACTAATGCTGTCACAAAATATGTATGCCATACCAACATTGTAACCATTCAAAATTATGAAAATAAAATCCAAAGACAAGTAAATGTGATTTTATTTCTTATTTCAGTCACCAAATACTTCAAGATCCTTGCATATTCCTACCTCCTTGACATGAGCATCGTCAAAATACATCCATTTTCGGATCTTTGTTTGAAAAAAGAATGTAGAATAATGCTTGCCATAGTAACAGATCATTCCTACTAAGTATAGTTCAGACTGCTTGGCCCGGTCATCTGTCACTCTGAAAAACAGCTATGGGAAGGAAAAGTGAGACAGGGAAGAGCCATCACAGTCAGCCATCTACCATAATCCCTCAGCAAACTCCACCAACATGTCTCCTTTCCCCCAAGACCACACGAAGTAGCCCTTGCTGGAGGTGCTCACTCTGTAGGCCAGTCTGGCCTCAAACCCACGGCGATGCTTCACCCTCAGCCTTCTGAGTGCTGGGACTCGAGCATGCACTATCACACCTAGCTCTTCTATCAACAGTTGTTGTCTAACTGAGATATAGCCTCATGTAGCCCGGATTACCACTGAACTCACTATATAGCTAGAGACGACTGAGCTCCTGGTCCTTCTCTGCTCCTCGGGTGCTGACTACAGATGTGCACACCATGTCCAGTGGTCACCAACATTCCTCAGTGATGGCAGTAATCTGCTTCTCCCCTCAAGCTGAAATATTTTTGCTAGTTCAGATTATTCACTAGACATGAACTAAAAATGTACATATTGTGGCACATGCCTATAATCCCAATACTGAGAAGCTAAGGCAGGAAGACCGTAAGCCGTAAGTTAGCCTGTGCTACATGATGAGTCAATATTTTCTTTCTGAGGTATAAAAAGAAGCCAGAACAATTTCAAAACAAACAAAAACCACCTCTCAAGTTTCAAATTTTTTCAATTTCTAGGCACTCAGATCTGTCTCAAGTGTTAAGAGACATACAAATACTTGAGTTAAGAGATTCTGACCTAAAAATTACCTAGTTGAAAAAATAATCAAAATAATTAAGTCAAAATCAAGCATGATAGCACACCCCTGTAATCCTTTGTCCATTATGTAAAGGCTAGTGGGGGTAGAAGCAAAGGGATTTCGGTCAGGGTAGCCGAGGCTACACATCCCATTGTTGTCTATCTTGGAGTATATTTTGACTCCAAGCCAGAAATAAACAATATATAAACTACAAGAGAGAGAGAGAGAGAGAGAGAGAGAGAGAGAGAGAGAGAGAGAGAGAGAGACTATTATTAAGATTTTAGTGTGCATAACCTATTCCAGTTAGATCCCTTGAGAAGGAGATCCAAAATGTGACCCCAGACAATTCACTTATTCTCAAGAGTGGCTATTTAAAACAAGAACAGACTCTCCTTAGTCACAGGACTATCCCAGACAGAAACCAGCACAAGGGAGACAGGACTCTCTGGCTCTCCTTGAATGGAAGGAAAACACTGGCAGTCCCTACCTTAGGACATGGAGCTGATAAGAATGTGACCCACTCTCACATTTTCCCCCCATTCCCCAAAATAAAGACATTTTAAAACCCCTAAAATACTAAATTATCATCTAATCCATTCCTGATGAGGATTTGTCTTTTACTGTCTATTGTAATGCTAAGTGCAGGCCCCCAAGACCTGGAGTCTGCACTTAGCCACTGTGACCCTCCCCCCAAGTTAATTCTGATTGGTGAGTAAAGATGTGACAGCCAATAGCTGAGCAGAAGGGATGTAGGTGGAGTTTAGGTTTTACAGGCTTGGGGGGTGGACTAAGGAAGAGGAAGGAGGAGGGGGAGGAGGACAAGAAATGAAGAAGGAAGAAGAGGAAGGGGGAGGAGATAGAGGGGCAGGAGAGGAGGAAGGAGAAGCCACCGTGGGTTACAGGTCAAGAGAGCATGGCCCTGAGGGCTGCCCAATTGGAGTTAAGAGCAGTCCTGATGGAACATGGTAAAATAGTAAGTAAGAATTCGGGGTTATCGATAGAACAGTAGAGTCTAACAGCATGGAGGGTAGACAGCTGCCCAGCTATTGTGCTGTTTAGGGCTTATTGTAAATATGAAGGCTGTGACTGTCTTTCATCTGGGAACTCAATAACCAAAGGTGGGGTAGAAACACTGGGCTGGGGTTTAAATAACATACAAGGTCCTAACCACACAAAATGGTAACCTGGGCTCAGCTCAGGCTGAACTCTGCCCTGGTAACTTAGCATTCCTCAGGAACCTTGTAAAGTGAATTTCTGTTTGTCAGGAGAAAGCCATTATACTCTTGTCGGTTCCTACAGGCCTCCAATCTCCAGAGGGCTCCTAGTTCTCTATTAACTTGAACAAGCTTCCAGCAGGTCAGAACTCCATGCAGCTCCCAAGCTGTTCCGCTCTAAGGCCCTCCTCCTGCTACAACATGACCCTAGAACTGGCAGGACTCTCCATAGTTTTGCTATCTTCTCTGCTCCCGCAGCTATGGCAACTGCCAGTGTGCCTCTCTCCTTGCCTTTTCTCTCTGCTCTTCTCTGTCCACAAGTAGCCAAGGCAAACTCCCCCAGATCCTGCCTGCCGGGCCCCCCTCCCCATCTATAATAAAAACATTACCCCCTCACAAGGGAGCGGCCTCGTTGGTGGCTTCCTTACAGCATCCTCATACACAATCACTTCTCAACAGAGAGTGCTTCTGCATTTCCTACTCTTGGGCTCAGGCCAGCAACTTGTACCTCATTCAGTTGCCCAAGTCAAGAAAGCTTGTTTCTTTAACCTTACTATTTCTCATGTTCGTATATACTTCTCTACACCATCCTGGAATAAAAATGAAACTGATTCTTTTTTTTTTCTTTATCAGTATCTAAATTCTGCCCATCCTGTTCATCAAGGTAAAAATTGTGCCACTTTTCTAAAAAGGTTCTACCATCCTCACAAAAGTGCTATGTGAGCATATATCTGACGAGGCTCATGAATCTGCACACAGAAACACAAGCATATATGTCCAAAATGCTATCGTAATTGTCACATGGAACATAGCTACCTGTTCAGTGCTTGAACAATACAGGAATAAAGGTCGCTAATACATACATCACCCAGCTTAAGGCAGGTGCCCAGACTGTGGATGACATCCTCTGCCAGGTCTGAATGGTCGGAGTCCCACACCAGCCCAATCGTGATAATCTGTGGTGCGTTCATCAACACACGGCGGATCCGGATTCTCTCCCCACAGTTGCTCTGAAATATACACACAGTACTAGTTCAAACATTCCTACCTGCTCTACAGAAATGCGACCAGGCAGGGTTCTCCTTCCTATACTAAATTCCATAGAGTTAACTCACCGGACAGTTCCGCAAGTCCCCCATGGTACTGGCATTCTGAAGCAGCTCACCAAACATACTTGGTGAAGGTTTCTCTCGCTTTTCCAGCATCCGAATAGCCTGGTTACTTCAAGACGGGGAAAGGAGGAAGGTAATGGTAGTAGATGTTATTCCAAATTATGGCTAAACTGAAAAATAAAATCATTCATACAAACCCCTAACTCACTTCTTTTTTTAAGACAGGGCCTCACTGTGTAGCTCTCTGGCTGTCTTGGAACTTGCTATGTAGACCAGTCAGTCTGACCTCCAACACACAGAAATACACCAGCCTCTGACTCCAAAGGACTGGGATTAAAGGTGTGCTATATATGATTTTTTTTCATTTGCCCTGTTGTGACTAGTCTCAGTGTTCTACAAACACAGTTTCCAAAATCCCCACTTCTTTTTCCACGTCACTAGCCACAAATAAGCCTACAGATTCTCAAGTTTTGTAATACAGCACAAATTCAGCAATAAGGAGATATGCTACTTGGTGGCCTCCAGTTAAAACCCAGTCAGCTGGAGGAATGCCTAGCAGTACAATAAAGAATTCTCTAAGAATGGCCTGGAAAAATGGTCCAAGTAACAGTTAAAAGCAGTGGCAGTTAGTGCAGAGGATGCAGGTTCTGTCCCTAGCACATGTCAGCTCATGGCCATCTATAACCCTGGTTCCAGGGGATCCTCCAACACACTCCCTGATAACTGCAGATACCAAGCATAAGAGTAGTGTACAAACATATAAGCAGATAGAACATTCATACACATAAAATAAAAATAAATAAGCCTTAAAGGAAAAAAAAAAAAAAGGACCGGTGTAAACCTCACCAGAGGGAAGTAGTAGAGATGTAGTGCACCATCTGGATGAAAGGCAGTGGGTCGGAGGTGGCGCCACAGCTCGTGCACACACACTGCGCCAGAGGAAAAAAAGGAAACTAGGTAGTCACAGTCATGAATTGCTTTGAAACTCTACACCCTCAGATAAAATATTCTTAAAGGAAAAGTACAAGATATAGATTTACCTGCTCAAACAGTGTCATTGCAAACTTCTGGTGGGAAATGCAGTGTTGAGCAGTACATATATCCTCTTTGGTTTCGTCCGCAATATGGAAGTGAATTCTCATCAGGAGGTTTTCCTGACAGGAAAACACAAAAGCACTACACTTAAATCCCAAACCAGCAGGGTGGGAAGCAACTCACCCAGACAGCAACCTTCCTGGAAAGCAGAAATATCCCTAAATATTTTTAATCTGTTTTAAAGAATACATAGATGATAGTCAGATAGATGAAACTAATATAACCCATAGATCATTCAGATTTTAGCAGTTTTATATGAACTTGTGCTTATATGTAACTCACTGCAATTTCATCATATACAGTCATGTAACCACTTCCGTAATCAAAACACCAGAGAGTGGGGCTGGAAAGGTGGCTCAGTGGTTAAGAGTACATGATGCTCTTCCAGAGGACCTATCTGGGTTTGATTCCCAGCACCCATATAGTAGCTCACAACTGCCTGTAACTCCAGTTCCAGGGACTCTGATATTCTCTTCTGATTTCTGTGGGCATCAAACATGCATGTGGTGCAGAGACAGCATGCAGGCAAAATACTCCATATACATAAGTTTAAAATAAATCCTTTTGTAAAGATACAGAAGAGTTTCATCACCACAGAGCTCCTCCACTCTACCTCTTTCTACCTATCTGTACTCCTCTAACTCCCGGCAACCACTAACCTGCTCCTCCATATTTATCATTTTGTCATTTCAACAATACTAAAGAATACTACAAAAATGGCACCATGTAGTACATAATATTTTTTTTAAACAGGGTCTCCTGTACTCTAGGCTAACTCTGAATTCATTATGTAGCCTGGGATGACCCTGAACGTCTGATACTCCTGCTTCTGCTTCATGAGTGCTGGGATTCCAAGTGCGTCTCACTATGACCAATTCATACATTAGGGATTAGACTCAAGGATACAAGCACATTAAGCAAGTACTCTTACCAACTGAGCTACATCCTCAATCCCAGTAAATAAGCTTTTGATATATTTTCATTCAATATTAATCTTCTACAACCCCCTTTTTGATTTTTGAGATAGGACTCCTCCTACAAGGGCTCTACTGTAAGACCCAATCTCAAAAAGAAATTAAACAGAAAAATAAACACACTATGAAAACTAGCCAATGACTCCAACTCTTCTGTACTCTGTTCTATTTATCCAACTTCAAAAGATCATCTACGGCACTCTGTGCGTTGACACACGTATTCAGCACTTGCAAAGTGGGCGGACAAGGATCAAAGTCACTAGAACAATGTAGCTGTTTATACAGAACACGACAGTTTCCATTTAATATCCTTAGAAACAGAGAAACGGGGCTGGAGAGATGGCTCAGCAGTTAAGAGCAATGACTGCTCTTTCAGAGGTCTTGAGTTCAATTCCCAGCAACCACATGGTGGCTCACAACCATCTGTATGTAAACATCTTCTGGTGTATCTGAAGACAGCTACAGTGTACTCACATAAATAATAAATAATTTAAAAAAAAGAAACAGGGAAGCTCAAAATATGGGTTCTCTAGAGCAGCACCATCAATACAGAATGGTCCTACACCAGATTATTGAATCAGAGGCTCTGGGACTACAATTTGTACTTCAACATGCATTGGTTTCTCTGAAGGTAAAAAGCCAGGTTTTTTTTTTGCAATGAAAAACATTAAACTACCCTAAACCTGAAGGGAAAAAAAGTCATAAAGGCACTAGACAATTCACGTTGTAGTAGTAGACTCTGGACCTCTGAGACAGTTGAGAAAGTCCCAGTTCTTATGCAGAGACCAGGACATAGTAAACACCATCATAAAGTAGTCAATCCTGGATAGAGATGAACAATTTTACTCCATATCAAAGAGGACAGGAGGGGACACTTACAAAGCATTCTGCAGCATCATCCATAATCCCCAGCTGGAAACGTTGTTCATCTTGGAAGGTCTTTGCCAGAGCACTACGGAGAGTGTCAGAAGGAAGCACTTTTTCACTACTACACTGAAACTGGTTAAAGATGCCCTGTAGGGAAGAGGTTAGACAAAAGGAAAAGCACAATGCTGTTATTAAGCTTCTGTACGTCCTAGTCTATCATGCTTATGCTGACAGTCATGGAAACAAGATATACTCAGTTAGTAATTTAGAAAATAAAGACTAAAAATCAGGATGTAGAGAGTATCTCTGCTCTGGGTTGTGCATCTGAGTGTCGTGCTGTCAAGAACACACTCAGAGAGCCCACTTTCATGATGTGATGTAGTTTAGTGGAGTCACAATACTTCCTATGAGACAGAAAAGAAGTAGATGCTTCTAGAATTAAGCTACATGAAAAAATTGGCAATGGTTCTTCGGGAAGCGCCCTCCTATAAAACTTAGCCCTCCCTTGTATTTTTCAGATAATGTAAGATTCCCAAACTCATGAAGAATATACCAAGTCAGGTACTGTGTCCATAATCTCAGCACCTAAGAGGCTGAAACAGAAAAGCCAAGAATTTGAAGCCATCTTGGGTGTGGTGGTGCACACCTTTAGACTTTACTCACTACACATACTCCTTCAGTAATACAAGAAGGGAAGAAGAAAAAACAAAGGAGGAAGAGGAGGAAGAAGAAAAGGAGAAGAAACAACAATAGAAAACTCTGTGTGCCATCCTCCCACCCCCATCCCCACCCCCAGAAATAAGCACTCCGTTATGTTTACTTCCAGTTACTGCCTTGTAGTTCACAGGCCAAAAACCTGAAAATTATGACTGACCCCCCCTCCTGGTCTCAGAACTCACAGCCTGTCAATCATACGTGTCTACTCGAAACATGCTCAGACTTCAATGCTCGCTCCTCATCTCTGTCCACTAGCCTCCTCACTGGGTGATTGTCAACTATTTCTTTTCTTAATTTTTTTTAAGATTTCATTTTTATTGTTTTTATTATATTTGAGCATGGGTATGTCCAATGATATATACAGTGGAGGCCAAAGGTTTTAGAAGCTTGAAGCTGGAGTTACAGGAAGTTATAAGGCACCTGAAATAGGTTCAGGGAACTAACTGAACTTGGGTCCTCTAGAAGAACCACTGAACCATCTTTTCAACCCAACTGCAACCATTTCTTGACTGAACCATATCTCTGAGGAAATATACGGTATGTTCAAAATAGTAGTCAAATGATTTTTTAAAAATGAAATAAAATTAGTTGGTAGAGAGCTTGCCTAACATGCACAAAAGTCTTGGTTAGACCCTCAGCATTCCACAGATCAGGTACAGTAGGCAGCACATACCTATAATGCCACCACACCAGATATATAGGCAGGAGGATCAGAAACGCAAGGTAATCCTTAGCTATATTGCAAGTTTAAGGTCAGATTAGGCTACTTAAGACTGCCTCAAAAATAAAAAAGTAATAGAGTCAAATGTCATTCATCTGTTGAAAACCCGCCAAAGATTCCCCGTCAAATATGCAGTAAAAGCCAAAATGAAAATGCTATATGTTATTTGGCCAACTGGTCTAATTGTGATTCACCACACCAGCCATATGGACCTCTCACTATGTCCTACAACTACTATGCATGCTCTAGACCAGGGACTTTGTACTTGCATTCCTTACTTTAATCACTTTTTCTCTCACTGTGCAACTTGATCACTTATATCCTGCAAAATTTTATGTAAGTATCCCTTCTCAGTACAGTAACTCTAGATCAACCTACTTAAACTGCCAGCTGTATGCAAGGCATGCTCACCTTTAACCCCAGCACCCTAGAGGCAGAAGCAGGCAGATCTTTGAGTTTAAGGCCAGCCTAGTCTAAAGAGTGAGTCCCATGGGGCTGGAGAGATGGCTTAGCAGTTTAAGTGTGCTGGCTGCTCTTCCAGAGGACTTGGCTTCAATTCCCAGCACCCGCATGGCAGCACGTAACTCTATGTAGCTCCAATTTCAGGGAGTCTGGGGCCTTCACAGACATACATGCAGGTAAACTACCAATGCACATAAAACAAAAATAAATAAATCTTTTAAAAAAAAAAAAAAAAGGAAGAGGAGGAGGAAAAAGAGGAAAAATGAGTGAGTGGGTTCCAGGGCAGCCAGAGGCTACACAAGGACTCCTAACTTGAAAAACAGAAAAGACAGACAGACAGACAGACTGACTGACTGACTGAAAGAAAATTCACAAGCTCTCCTTTCTTTTCCTAAATCTCCACCATTGCCTATTTTTCCTATAGCACTTAATATTAACATATTGCTTATTTTAGTTATTGTCTACCTCTATTTCCTAGAATATAAAAAAGAGAAAAAAAGTTTTGTTCTTTTATTGCCTGATATGCTCTCACAGCCTAAAATAACACTATATAAAGGCAGCAGAAATGCATGTTTTAGGTAACTGAATCAATCAATCATGTGATATGGGTAGATCTCATGAAAGAAGAATATTAAAGGAACTTTCTCTTCTCTTCGTTAAAAAAAAAATACAGAAAATTAGACTGGAGAGATGGCTCAGCAGTTATGAGTGCTGGCTGCTTTTCCAGAGCACTTGGGTTCAATTCCCAGCTTCCAGATGGCAGCTCACACCTGTCTGTAACTCCAGTTCAAGAGCTTCTGACAACACACACACACACACACACACACACACACACACTCACTCACTCACACACACACACACACACAAAGGCAAAACACCAATAAACATAAATTAAAAATAAATTATAAGAAAATACTGAACTCCCACAGAAAATCTGGAAACCTTGAGGTAATATAAATTGTTAAAGCAAAGTTTAGCTCTGCTCATTCTAAAGGTAAATTGTTTTCCTCATTTCACACGCTCACTGGCATCTTTTCTGTTCATCCATGTTAAATATTCTAAAGCCAGTCAAGTATAAATTACTATGTAACTTATTATGTACCTACAAATGATTTCATATGGGGAGGAGGCAGGGCCAACAATACATATTCAGTATTAATTAATAAATTCTGAGGAAAATCTACTATAATTTCTCAAGTTATTCTGGAGCACTTTAGGATCTACTTACATCTCTGTTATAAAGCTGGAAGGCACAGCAAGCCGCTCCAGTCCGTTCTGAAGAATAAGCATGCCTACAAAAAGCACTTGAAGGAGACCAAGAGAAGCCAGAGGTCTGCAGTTTAACAATGGGATAGCTATCCTAGAGACTAAAAATTTGTAGGAATGAAGAGAAACAAGGGAAAAGAAAGAAAAACGGGAAAGCAGTGACAACTACTACAAATCACATGGTGGCTTGGGCCTGACAGCTGATTTCTGAAGARAAAAAAAAAAAAAAAAWACCACCCCAGTTTGGCAAGACTTGTGATCACCAGCTGGCTCATCTCAGCCATTACAGATCAGCACAGTGCTGACAACAACTCCACCTCCAGACTAAAGGGCCAATGAGGTCAGAGCTTTTGTTTGGGGTCTAAAGTGGTCTGTTGCCTGGCTGTGTGCAGGCACACTGCGCATGCAGAGGCCAGAGGTCAGACTGCATCCTCAACTGCTCTCCATCTTAGTTTTTACTGAGACAGGGCCTCTCACTGGACCTGGAGCTCACAGCTTTTCTGGCCAGCAAACGCCCTGGGCTCCTCCATGCCAGCCTCCACTGCACTGGGATTACAGGTGTGTACTACCATGGCTGGCTTTGATGAGGGTGCTGGGGGTCCACCCTCAGGCCCTCCTGCTTAGGCGGCAAGCACGTTACCAACTGAGCATCTCCCGAGCTTCTAACACTAATTCTAAGATAGCTAGGAAAGTATTTCTAGGACAACCCTATACAAATTAGACATTTGAAAATTTCAACCCCTTTAGTCTTGGTTGAGTTTCCTTGGAAATTAAGCCCTACTACTCATAAAGCATTCCTACTGAAATTACATTCTGTCCAATGCATAGCAGAAACTATACAGCGACCTTAAGAAACTGCAGTAAGTCATTTGGACCCTGATTTCGTGGCTGGTACGCATAATCCTAGTACTCTAGAAGCTGGTACAGGAGGAGTGCCATCAATTTGAGGCCAGCCTGGGCCACAAAGTGAAGACCCTGTCTCAAAAATATATAAATAAATTTAAAAAGAAAAGGAAAAAAAGAAAGAAGAAAAGCAGGTTTCCCGTGACTTCAAGTAATTAGGGTTTGGGCACAGAAAGAAAAGGCCGAAGGTCGGAGCTCTTTCTGCCCCCAGTGGGTGAGCAACAACAGATCTGGCTCTTATATCTAGTAGCATCAATGTCTCCATGCTGTATTCTTTTCTCATCCCTTAATTATAGGCAGCCTTCCCCCATCCACTTTGACTGAATCCTCATAATTTTCTTACTTAAATTAACAGCAGTCTTGCCCTGCTATCGCTAGAAGGAGCTGTATTGGAGAGGAGTGGCCTCAGCCTTCCGAGCTTGCATCTGTGGAGCTGTAACTCTGCAAAGCTGAAGCACAAAGCCCCTCTGTTAGGGCAGCACACTAACCCTGTGTGTCCCTCTCACATAAGCACAGGGGCTGGAACGGGCCTCCTCCTGTTCTCCTTTTCACCCTCCTCCCACCTTTCCCAGAGGGAGATCCTGTTCACACCAAAGAACGCCAAGAACATTTAGTTCAGCAGTAAGAACAGGTGGCAGTACCAATAAGGAACAAAGCCTGGTATTCTTCCAGTTGCTGAATTCTACAGTCGGGAGAGAGAAAGGACAGAAAGAACTCAAACCTAGGAACCATCTTTCCTTCTGGGTTCCTAAAAACTCCATTTTCATAAGCCAAAACCCACAACACCTTTCAGATTTCTGTTTACACTTCCTCACATGAGGACATTAAAGGTCCTCATCATTCAAGAAATAGTAAATTACCTTTATCTGCTAACTATTTTCCTGGATGCAGTACAAAAGCAACAAGACTCTAAGGACTAAAAGCAGGTGCTTCCCCACCCATCTCTCTTGCACCAAGTAGCAGACAATTCTGTCCATGTGAGCACATCATTATCTGGATTAGCAAAAGCCATGTAAATAGGACAGAAGTGCCATGAAGACAGAACATCTTTGTGTTTTGGCATCTGCAAATGCAGCTGTTCCTTAAGACTTTTCTTTTGTTCCCCCTAAAACACATACTCTTGCTTTTAAGCAGAGAACAGCTTTTTATTTCTCTCTCTGAATATCCTAGCTTTACATCTAAAATAATTCATAAGTATTAGAGACAGCGACGTTCAGGAAGAAAATGTTCTAACTGATTCTGATACGTTAAATGCCCAAGATATTAGAAAGTCTTCCAGAGAACGGTGCAACTCCCATCTCTCACAAGCCAGCCATGCCTTCTGCAAAGGCATCACATACTTTATGACCCACCTGTTACCTGCTCAGCTCTCAGGACTCCCATTCTGTTCCGGGCTTCCCCATGTGTTTAGTATTTTGGCTCTCATAATCATTCTTTTCCTATACCTACATGTAGACAATCTAGTTTGTAAATATAAGCCTCTAGAGGTAAGGGAGTTAGTCCTTGAGACCTGCCAATGGCTGGGGAAAAAACTAAAACCTTTCATTGGTTTTGTGTGGTACAAGAAGGCTGAAAGTTCTTCAAGACAAGGCACGACCACATGCATAATAACCATGAACCACCAGACATGCCAACAAGAGATATTTCACATTTTGTTACAGAAAAAGCTTAACTTCATCAAGAGCAGACACAATAGGATGACCAGCTTCCATGTGTCCATAATCCAACTCAACAGTTACTAGTTGGTGGTTAATGCAATTCCCCTTGTGTTGACTGCCTGTACTATTATTTATCTTACTCCTAATCATTTGAGGCACATGTAGACATTTTGGGATAAGCTTATGCATATTCCAGAATAGAACTCTAAAAAAATAAGAACTCTTTTTGTTTAAATACTGCCTATAACATCCTCCAAACAGGTAATAATAATGCCTTAATATCATCAGATAACCATCCAGTTTAATAGAAGCTGGGGGCAAGGGGCGGGTTGTCTTTTTACTATGTAACCCAAGATAGTTTCCAACTTACTACATAACCAAGCTGGTCTCAAACTCGCAGCTATGTTCCTTCCTAAGCCTCTGAATGCTGGAGTTCTATGCATGTACCATCAGGCCCAAGTATAAAAACATTTGATCCAACGTTAGAGACCATAGAGAACAACTGCCTATTGTCTCCCTTGGGATTCTCTCCCCTTAGGACTAAAAAGAGCTGCCTTCTAGACTTCTTAATTACAAAAGTATCCACATATTCTATATTATTTCCTTTAAATTGTTATCAATATAATATTTACTGGTAAATTTAAGCCTTAATGTATACTTAGTTGATAACCTGAT
Organism: Apodemus speciosus; assembly: GCA_002335545.1. Taxonomy (NCBI): domain Eukaryota; kingdom Metazoa; phylum Chordata; class Mammalia; order Rodentia; family Muridae; genus Apodemus; species Apodemus speciosus. The sequence continues at coordinate 83,633 of BDUI01000651.1, read as the reverse complement.
CTTTTGGTCTTAGAATCATAAGGATAAAGATCAATAAAGTTATTTATCACATTTATTCCTGCTTCTATGCATTGAAAGAAAGACATTTCCATACATTCAAAGACAGAGGTAGAGAGAGACAAAACTTCAATGAATACAGACAAAGATGGGCCAGAACACAGTACTGCTCTGAGTGAAACATCATAAACTGATACTGATATTTTATACAATTTAACAGGCAATTTACTAACTTTGCCGTAACAAAAGATGAGGATTGTCACAAATTACTGACATTATTAGAATCAATACCATGTCCACTTACTGCACTGAGAGGATGAATGCATCCTTGTGGATATGCACACACATTCTAAGTCTGTATTAAGCTTTAGACTACCATAAATTCTGGAAAGGAAAGAGTTCATCAAGATTTCCATATTTTTTTCTTATTGTTAAACCCTTCTATTTGACTAACATGTGCAATCTGAACTCCAAATTCTAAAAAGGATGTAGGCTACCCACAGCCTAGGAGGACTTAAGAACCAAGACACCTACTCAAAGTACAATGTGATTATGCTAGCATGCACAGGTAATCCACAGAAGRAAGCTAACACAAGTGCATATGAATTGAATAGACACAAAGACTTACTTCCTTATGCGTAGACTCTTATTTACTAGATAAAATTTCTAGGGAGCATACCAGAAATCTAATTTTCTCCTTTAAATAGTATAGGATAATAGATTTCCTCTCTGATACTCCCCATAAAGGATACTGAGAAACCTTCCATTGCTATAGTCTAGAAACGATTAGGAATAAAAATAACTTTATCCCATGGACTAACCTTTCAGTGCTCAGAAGGAAATAGCCACATGGTACCACTCAAAAGATAGTAAAGGATTGTTTTCCCCCTAAATTCTCAAATTTGCCCCAGCTAAACAGCCTGTTTTCTAAATACAGAGGTTTCAGAACATCTTGAAATACAAAGCCTGCCCCGCCAGCACCCACCCCCACCAAGCACTACCCACCAGCTCTTATGTTATACTGTAGGAGTCTTTTTTTTTTAAGTCACTAATTGAAGAAAATTAAATTTAATCAATCAAAAGCCACATTCTTCTTTGCCTATAACAAAAGTGCTCTGTCCTACATGCTGGCACGTAGGCCCTCTAGTACAATCCCTAGAAGAAGAACAAAATCTTTGTAGCATATTAAGTACAGAGGACAGATTTCCTCTCCAGAACAGAGACAAATGAATATGCCAACACCCTGTGTAAGGTTATCCCTGTGGAAAGGGGTACAAGAGCAATCCAACCTGAACAATAAAAAGAACTCTGGGCTACAGGTAATGACAACTTAGGTCAGGAAAAATCTTTTACTCATATTAGGTGAAAATAGGTTTTGAAAAGAAACAATAATTGGTATGACACAATCTTCTATTTGTTAAATCAAACTTGACAGGCATCAAGGTTCAGAGTAAGCAAAATAATACAGTGACACCAATGTTTTTTAAACAAATTAATTTATTTGTATATGTGTGCATGCGAATGTATAGGTACATATGTACCACAGCAAATGTATGGAAGTTAGAGGACAACTTGTGGAAGCTCACTTCTCTTTCCACACAGTGGGTCATGGTGATTAAAGTCAGTGATGGTGATTAAAGTGCTTGAGGGCAAGCACTTTTCCCCACCGAGTCTCTTGCTGACACAAACAAAAATTATTACCAGGTATTTACACACCAGAACTAAAGTTTGAAAGTAATATATACATGTAATACCAATTAACACAGGGGAAAATAGCATATTTCATTGTACCACAAAAAAGACTATAAATATTATATAGAAATCACAATGAAGCAATTGTAAGCACTGGATAAAATAGATATAGTGAACTCAAAAGACCCAAGAAGTCTTAACAGATGCTAAGAAAATAGAAGGAGGAAACAAAAATAATAAAGATATCTACTAAAGCATTCCACATAAGACCATGGCAAGAGCACTTGAGGTAATGAAAGGTAAAATTCTGTACTCAGAGAAAAAACAGGATGCACATCCCAGCAATTCTTTTTTCTTTCTTTCTTTCTCCTTTTTTTTTTTTTTTTTTTTTTTTTTTTTTTTTTTTTTTTTTTTTTTTTTTTTTTTT
>BDUI01000651.1:60691-71924 GCA_002335545.1 Apodemus speciosus | reverse complement strand
AAAAGAAAAGAAAAGAAAGAAAAACAACAACAAAGGGGGGGGGGGCTGATATAGCTCTGTAGTTAAGAACACTGGCTGCTCTTCCAGAGGACCCAGATTCAATTCCTAGCAACCACACGGCAGCTCAAACATGGCTGTAACCCCAGTTCCAGGGCTTCTTACATCCTCACACAGACATACATGCAGGCAAAACACAAATGAACATAAATTAAAAATAAAATATATATTTATACGTACAAAAACAAACAAAAGGAAAAAGAATAAAAAGCCAGTTATGAAGGCACACACCTTTAATCCCAGAATTTGGGAGGCAGAGGCAGTTAGATCTCTGGTGAGGTCAAGACCAGCCTGGTCCTCATACAGTTCTAGACCAACAGGGATATACAATGAGATGCTATCTTTAAAAAGGGGGAGAGGGGATTTGTGTCCGGAAAGATGGTACAGTACTTAAAAGCATGTGCCACTCTTCTGAAGACCCAGATTCAATTCCCATCACCCACATGGCAGCTTACAATTTCCTTAATTCAGGAGACCCCTAGTCTCCAAGAGCACCTATACTCACATGCAGACACACATGCCTATACATAGTTTAATAAAAATAATCTTTTTTGAAGAAAACAGTAATAAAACTGCTCTGGAAAACTAGGTCATAGCACACCTAGAGTTTCCACTACCTGAAAGCAACACGATCTTTGGAGCTGGAGAGATGTCTCGGTTAGCCAATCACTTGCTGCATAAGCAAGAGGACCAGAGTTCAGATCCCTGGTACCCAGTAAATGCTGGGTGTGCATGGCAGCCCTGCCTATGGTCTCAGTGCTGGGTAGGCAGAGATGGAGGCTTGCCAAAGCAAGCTGACTCTCACGTGTGCACCCACACACACCAGACCACAGGCATAAGAGAGAGAGAGAGAGAGAGAGAGAGAGAGAGAGAGAGAGAGAGAGACTATTCTCAAGACACAGCCTAAGAATTTTGAAACAAATTAATAATACTTTTATCATTACTAATCTCCAATTCTACAAATTAGGTAACTGACATTTGGAAAGATAAAAAGCTTTACAGATAAACGTAAAATCACACAGATAAACGTAAACTATGATCTTGGGAGCCATCAAGTATCACATTTGAAAATCTGCAAACACAGCACTACCAACACAAGGAGGTGGGCTTACCTGCAGCGCGCTGTTGAGGAAGCAGCTGTTTTGCCCTGGCTCATTGCTGAGGCCTTTGCTGGGGGCAATGGACACTGAGCTCCGAGGTGCAAACATCCCTTGAACGCTACCTCGGCTTCCAGAAAAGTAATTTCTTTTCCAAGACATTATTGTTCACATTAGCCCAAAAAGGGGGGGGGGGGCTTTATATCTTTTTGACAAGGAACCTGTGTCTTTTGAAGTCCTCAAAAAAAGAAAAAGAATCTAAAAAATTGATCAGATTGAAAGGCTGAGTTTATATCTTCCCAAACATCAAATCTGTAAACTCAGGGAATTCAGGTGTCTCCTTAGATCCAGTGCGAAAGCTGTCCTTCCTTCACCTGCCCCACTGTTCAAAATGTAACTTGGCACATGACCAAGGCAGAGAAGTCCTTAAGTACTGCTTCCTTCTAGGTGGCTGAAACTGCCTCCCTACAGTGCCGGTGAAACAGGGGATCTTCAAGTCAACAGTATCCAGGAGCACGCAGGGCTTGCTCTTCAGCCCTCTTTACAATGCTTCTTGTGGAGTGAAGACTGGAGGAAGAGGCAGGAACCCAACACACTCCTCCTCACCCTCTTAGTGTCTCGTCTCATCATCCTCTAGCAAAACTCAAGCTCTGAACAACTGAAAAGACACACGAAGCTGAGAAGTTTGTCTGGGTTCTCGGTAGGATTGCTGCTGATGTTCCTTGTTGTGCCTTTTAGTTGTATTCCAAATTTCTTCTATCCTCTCTACCAGATCTTCAGAAAGTCGCTTCTCCTTTCTTCTGAGACCAGAATAGCCAGCTGTGCCAGAAAGCTTTAACAGAAAGAAAAAAAAAAAAAATCAAAAGCTTACGTCATTTAATGACTCTACTGGCTTTGCACTGTTCTGCCAAGATCAACGTTGCCTCACCTCTCAGTATAAACTTGAAACCTTGACAAACATTGCCGAGAGAGAGGGAGAGAGAGAGGGGGGGGGGGAGAGAGAGAGAGAGAGAGAGAGAGAAAGAATCAGANGAGAGAGAGAGAGAGAGAGAGAGAGAGAAAGAATCAGAAACAAAAAAAGGGAAATGCTAAATGAAAGAAAAAAATGTGGGCAGCTTCACTTTCATGGAAAACTTCTCTTAAATTTTGAAGACGAAAGCTGAACTGGACTAAAATAAAAACCAAACACAAACTTTCCAGAAAGAAGCTAAGAAAGAACAAAAACAATAACAAAAATCAACTAACACAGCAAACACCAAGCAAGGAAGTCTGTCCTCTGGGTGGTGGTATTAGCGCTTTCCGAAAGGCGCCTTCCATGCATAGCTATGAAACCCTGGCTCCAGGTGGGCACACCAGCAGTCTGGACTCCACTCTGGGAGAATGAAGCTCAGTCTCCATCCCAGGGACTCCCTTGTGGTCATTAGATCACATGTCTTCAATATCCAGTCTAAACAACATGTCTTTCTGCCTTAATCTGTTGCCTTGTTTGACTGATTTGTTTAATCAATATTTTGCCAGAGGATCAGAGAAAAAAATTGAGTTATAAATCACTTAAATCTTGAAATTATCTACAGGTGCCAGAATGAGAGGCCATCCACTGACCAATCTTTGGCTTCAACTAACCAAAATGTCTGTGAGGCAACAGTGAGTATTATCAAGTCAAGCAGCATTCCAAGAAGGAAGCATCTGTGAGACAGGGTCTCACCATGCTGGCCTGGAACTCTCTATGTAGACCTGGCTGTTCTCAAACTCAGAGCAGCAGGCTTAAAGGTGTATGTCAACCACATCCAGCACAACTTTCAGGAACCAGTTCTCTCCCTCAACCATTTAAGTTCCCGGTATCAAACCCAGGTCATTAGGTTGGGCAGCAAATGCCTTTACCCTCTGAGTCATCTCAGTGACCCACATTTCTATTGAGATGGGGTCTTAATATATAGGCCTGGCTAGCCTGGACCTTACAACACAGACCAGGATGACCTCACCCCTCCAGCAATCCTCCTTCTTGTCAAAGTGCTCACATTATAGGTATGTATAACCACACCTGGCTGAAGTGCTAAACTTCAAATATCTCAAACCTCCCTTTAATATCTACTATATATACCATTTAGAAAATCAAAAATGGGCCAGGTGTTACAGCAGGTGCCACTATCCCAGTATCCAAGAGGCAAAAGCAGAGAGATATTATAAGTCTGAGGCAACCTAGGCTAAATACCAAGACTATCTCAAAAAATTTTTTCAAATTAAAAAGAAAATACTCATGCTGGGCAGTGGTGGCGCACGCCTGTAATCCCAGCACTTGGAGGCAGAGACAGGCGGATTTCTGAGTTTGAGGCCAGCCTGGTCTACAGAGTGAGTTTCAGGACAGCCAGGGCTACACAGAGAAACCCTGTCTCGAAAAAACAAAGGAAAGGAAAGGAAAGGAAAGGAAAGGAAAGGAAAGGAAAGGAAAGGAAAGGAAAGGGAAGAAAAGAAAAGAAAAGAAAAGAAAAGAAAAGAAAAGAAAAGAAAAGAAAAGAAAAGAAAAAGAAAGAGATAATACTCAATATATGCATCTTTAATCCCACCGCTCAGGAGCAGGGCGAGCAGATCTCTGTGAGATAAAGGCCAACCTGGTCCACACAGTGAGGCCAGCCAGGGCTACATAGTGAGACGCCACAGAAACAAACAACAAACAGCAAACAACAACAACTAAAATCGGCGGGGGAGTCATGGTGGCCTCCCTAACTGCAGGTGAGGTATCGTGAGCTCCAGGACAGCCTAGACTACATATCCAAACCCTGTTTCAATGAAACAAACAAAAAGCAAAAATTTTTTGAGATTGCAATCATTGTCTAGAGAGCATCTGACTCTGTCCTCGGTGTGTCCAGGGGACTAGCTGAGACACGGGAATATTAATTCATCAGACTGTTCTTCCCCTTCTACATTCCTGGGCTATTTATAATCTTCATAATCTACACGTCACAATTAAAGTATTTGGTTATACATTATATGGTCATTCTATTTACTATGTTTTTATTACTCTCCTTTTGTTTTATATAGTATCACTCATGTATCATATGACTATATAAAATAAAATGCTATCTAGTATCAAGTATATGATGACACTAAACTGACATTATTTAATTGTCCCAATAGCCTATCAGGTAGATACTATTAGTTCAGCTTTACAGAAGAATAAACTGGAACTTAAAGACATCAACTTGCCTAACTGGTATGTGGCAGAGCTGGAACTGGGTGGTATAATATTTGTCACTTAATTATGTATCTTATTATAGTATTCCCAAAGCCCCCATCACAGTGATAGTCATAAAGACTATCAACATCTTTTGATTAATGTAGAAGCAGGAGGAACCCACATCTCCAACAAAGACTGTAAGACCCTTACTTCTCTACATGTCCCTCGTGAACACTAAGAAACTTCCAACAAGCTGTGCAGCATTCCTTCAGCTCACTGCTGCAAAGGCATGACATGGACCAAGCCTCCACTTGGCTCATGGCACAGGGACTTGGCAGGCGGGTGGGGCTTTTAGTATCCGCATGAGGCACTCACTGAAACTGCCTGCCCTATGACACATGCCCAAGCACAGAGAGCAAAAGGAAGACAGACAGTGGCAGAAAGGACTCACAGGCTCTGAATGGCAGCATTATGTGGGGAAAGCAGTAAGTTCTCACACTAGTTAGGTATGTCAGAAACTAAAACAACAGCCAAAAAACAACAAAGGCAAGAGAAGCAGTCAAAATGGTTCAGGCAAACACTGATGGCAAAAACATTCTACTCCAAATGAAATGCTTGCTTCTAACTGGCATAATCGTTCTCTAGTATCAACTGAAGATAAATGAGAAGAATATAAATGGTATTTCTAGCTATGTGGCTCTAATAATCTGTTTTTAAAGATAAAAAATTTAGGCAATACTGAACTACTTCAGTATAAAAGAACATTATATCTGCCACTCATTCTCAAAGGGCTCAGAAAGAAAAGAATATGTATATATGCATACACAAACACATACAAATGGAATACATAGATAAAACAAATACAGAAAAATGCTAACAACAGATGCCTTTCACTGAAGAGCACGGGAATGCCAGGCTGGGGAAAGACCTCAGTTGGTAGAGCCTGCCCACCATTCATAAGACCCTGGATCAACCCCTAACGCCACCTAAATAATGTGCCTATAACCCCAGCACTTGAGAGGCAGAGGGAGGAAGGTCAGGAAAGTCATCCTTAACTACATAGAAAAATTTCAGGCCAGACTGGACTACATGAGATCCTCTTTAAAAAAACAAAACAGAAAAAAAAAAAAAAAAGAGTATGCGATTTCATCTTACTATTCCTTATAACTTCTCTGTAAACTTTATATTTAAGTTAAGAACAAAAGAGGTTGTCAAATTCAAAATTAGGGGAAAAGGAAAAAGACAAATTACAACAAATACAGTTGTGAGGATGTGGGAGATGGCTGAGTCTGTAAAGTGCTTGCAGCAAAAGCATGAGGACCTGAGTTTGGTCCTCAGCACCAGACAGAAAGCCAGGCGTGCTTAAAGTGCCAGTGCTGGGGAGGAAGAGACAAGAATATCCCTGGGACATCCTAACTAGCTAGTCTAGCTCAAAACTAAGGTAGAACGGCAGCTGAGGGTGGCTCATGTGCTCATGGTGCTCATGCACAGAGAAATATGAAAGGATGGCGCGATGTCATCAGAAGGAGCAAATGCAGTCCTAAGGACTAGGCTAGAACTGAAGATAAAAGACAGTGCTGTTTCTACTTCTACACTTTTGTGTTTAATTATTTTAGGTTTAATTCCATGCAGATTATCCAGGAGGACCTTGAACTTCATTCTCTGAGTCTGTAAAACAAATATATTCACTAAATGATTCACAGTTGATGTAGCAGCATGAAAATGAATAATTAATTCAATGAATAAGAAGTGAAATGTGATACCTATGAGCAAAAAGGTAAGTTTTGTTTTAGGGACCTCAGAAAATGAAAAAGTTGTAAGTCACAAAGAAGGTGTGTGGATGTGTGTGTATAGGTATATTTATGAGACATTTTTGGGGCTGGAGAGATGACTCAGTAGTTAGAGCACTGGCTACTCTTCCAGAGAACCAAGATTTAATTCCCAGCATCCACTTGGCAGCTCACAACTGTCTGTACCTCAAGCTCCAAGACCTCTGACATCTTCACAGGCATACTTCAAACAATGAACATAAAATAAAAAATAAAATTCTCTCTCTCTCTCTCTCTCTCTCTCTCTCTCTCTCTCTCTCTCTCTCACCAAAACAAGCTGAGCAGTGGTGATGCACATCTTAAATCCAAGCACTCAGGAGGCAAAGGCAGGTGGATCTCTGTGAGTTCAAGGCCAACCTAGTCTATAGAGCAAGCTCCGGGAACAACGAAGGCTACACAGAGAAACCCTGTCTAAAACAACAAAACCAAAATACACACACACACACACACACACACACACACACACACACACACACAAAGAGAACAAACTGTATAATAGAAGAAAAAATTGAATTTCACGATTATTCTAAAAAAAGATGAAGTTTAAATTAACCCAAATAATTAAGTCTATTGCAAGCAATGAAAGTATACTTAATCCAGGTGTGATGGCACATGCCTTTAATAGCAGTGCTTGGGAGGCAGAGGCAGACAGATCTCTGAGTTCGAGGCCGTTCTGATCTACAGAGCGAGTTCCAGGACAGCTAGGGCTACACTGAGAAACACTGTCTCCAAAAAAAAGAGAAAAGAAAAAGAAAGAGAAAAAGAAAGAGAAAAAAGGGTATACTTAAGAAAGTCTACAAAGGGGGGTTGGAGAGATGGCTCAGTGGTTAAGAGCACTGACTGCTCTTCCAAAGATCCTGAGTTCAAATCCCAGCGCCCATATGGTGGCTCACAACCATCCATAATGAGATCTGACTCCCTCTTCTGGAGTGTCTGAAGACAGCTACAGTGTACTTACATATAATAAATAAATCTTTTTTTTAAAGGAAGGTCTACAAAGGAGATATAGAGGAGATATAGAGGTTAAGGGCATATATTGCTCTTGCATAGGATCTGAATTTGATTCCAAGTACCCATATCAATCAGGTGGCTCACAACCACCTATAACTACAGCTCCAGAATAATGCAATGTCTCTGGCCTCTGCAGGCACTAACACTCACATCCACATACAAACACACATTTTACAAAATAATACCCCTACACAAGTATATATAACTTAAAATAATAGATCCTTATTAATCTATTATTTTAGATTRATAATCTATACTAAGTAATTTATACTAACCTATCAATGATTAAAGAGGAAATACATGTGTGTGTACATGTTCATGTGTGTTATTTGTGCACATGCATGTAGAGGCCATGGGCTGACACTTCATGTCTTCTTTAATCACTCTCCACTTTGTTTTCTGAGGCAGGATCTCTCAACTAAACCTGGAGCTCACCTAAACTTCCTGACCATCCAGTCTCAGTGATCCTCCTGCTTCTGTCTCCTCAGCAATGGAGCTGCAAGTGTTTGCTGCTGTGCCCACATTTGTATGTGGCTGTGAGGGATCCAAACTCAGGTCTTCGTGTTCCCATGGCAAGCCCTAAATCCACTAAGCTATATCCTCAGATCCTGACTCTAACCAAGTGCCAATGACTCTAAACTCCGGATCTTCCTTGACTCTCCACCCGCAGTAGAGCTTGTGGCATCACGTCTAGTCCTGAAATAGATTTGCTTTATAGATTTGCTTTGTCTTGCATGAGGCTTGTCCCATGGCTAAAGCTAGCCTTCAAATGCTGATTTTTCATCCTGTGCTCTAGGAGAGCTGGGATTAGAAGTACACACCACCACACCTGACTCCACTATATTTATTTGTTTACTGGTATTCACTGTGATTATATATCTATGGGGGTACAAATGTAGAGGCCACAGTATGTGAGTCAGCTCTCTCCATCATATGGGGTCTAGGGATTGACCTTGGATTGTCAGGCTTGGTGATATATACATTAACCAGCTAAGCAATCTTACTTGCCCCCAAAATAGATTTTTCTTTATTAAGAATCACTCCTAGCCAGGCGTGGTGGCGCACACCTGTAATCCCAGCACTTGGGAGGCAGAGGCAGGCGGATTTCTGAGTTCGAGGCCAGCCTGGTCTACAGAGTGAGTTCCAGGACAGCCAGGGCTACNAAAAAAAAAAAAGGAAGGAAGGAAATCAGGAAGGAAGGAAGCTAGGAAGGATGGAGGGAGAATCAAATGGGGTCTGTGAGCTGGTTCAGCAGGTAAAGCCATTTGCCACAAAGCCTAATGACCTCAGTTCAATCTCCAGCTTTTACACCATCTCTTGAAAGCTGTCCTCTGACCTCCACACAAGTGTCATGGCACATACTCACACAAAACAAATAAAATTTAATTTTTGAAAATCTAATGGGAAACATTATAAAACAATAAATTTCTTAAATTTAGTTTTAACAGTAATAGCTAATTCCATTAAAAATTGTTCTTTCTAAAGGAAAATTCAGGATTAGCTTTGGAAGTAAACAGGCAAAGCAGAAGCACACTAAACAGTATCTTATCACATCACAAAGAAGTCTTCTGGCAAGCTGTCTCAAAATGGAATACTAGCTGCATAATAACATTTCAAAACAAAATAATCACAATCATTTTTGCTAAAAACTACAAAACGATAATTCAGTAACAAGTTCTTAAGTAATGCCCTAATCGGGGCTGGAAAGATGGCTCAGCAGTTAAGAGCACTGACTGCTCTTTCAAAGGTCCTGAGTTCAATTCCCAGCAACCACATGGTGGCTCACAACCATCTGTAATGAGATCTGACGCCCTCTTCTGGTTGTTTGAGGACAGCTATAGTGTACTTACGTATACATAAATAAATAAATCTTTAAAAAAAAAAAATTGCCCTAATCAAGTAAATCTCCTTAACAGTAGCAATCTGACAACCTAAGCTGCTGAGAAGAGAGCTTTATGGAGCTTACCTTGAGAGCACAGAAGATGCAGGAGTCACCCATGCACTTGTGAGTTGTAAGCTGCCGGAAGCTACGGCGGAAGATGTCCAAGTGCCACAAAACCTTCCAAGAAAGGGGAAACTCATTATCCTAAAAACAGCCTTTAACTTTAAAGTCAAGAATTCAAGCAAACACTGACTACAGAAAAAAATTTCTATTCTCAGAACAAGAGATCATTCTTATAATATTAAAAACAAATCTCAAAATGGTGAAGCATCAGGGCTGGAGAAGGCTCAGTGGTTAAGAGCATATACTGTTCTTGCAAAGTCTGGTTCCTAACACCTACAGAAGATGGCTCACAACAACCTAGAATTCCAGCTCCAAGGGATCCAACATCCTTATCTGGCCTCCATATGCATACTGCATTCATGTGTACAAACCCATACACAAACAAACACACACACACACACACACACACACACACACACAAAGAACTTTTAAAATATTTTTTTAAATCAAAGGAGGAAACTGGAATATAGTAACTGACAAGAATGACAAATGGACATATTCTAGAAAAGTCATTCATTTGAACAGAAGTCAGCAGGTGAAAACATCCTATGACAAAAATCAAATGTGATGTTAAAGAAAAAAATCTAGGGATTAAAAACTGTAGAACTGAGCCGGGCATGGTGGCGCACGCCTGTAATCCCAGCACTTGGGAGGCAGAGGCAGGCAGATTTCTGAGTTCGAGGCCAGCCTGGTCTATAGAGTGAGTTCCAGGACAGCCAGGGCTACATAGAGAAACCCTGTCTCAAAAAAAAAAAAAAAAAAAAAAAAAAGAATCACTCCTACTTTCCTAAGTCCTAAGCAAGGCAATGATGTCTAATTGAATGATTCCTACTCAACATTATTCTGAAGAAAATAGTCTATGCAAATAAGGCAAGAAAAAATACATTGATTGAAAACAACTATCGTAGACTTGCGCTTCATAATTAAGAACTTCTGCTCTTTCAAAGAGAAGAGAATGAACAAGAGGATTAAGACAAGTCAAGGATTAGAAGAAATAGTTGTAAATGACATAAAGGAAAATAACAGTTAACATGTACATACTACATGCTTTATATATATATAGCATGCACAGATGGTCTATAGTATATGTGTACACATGTATGCAAAAAGAGAGGATAAAAGAAAGGAAACCACAATGACTAGTCCTATCTGTCTCCTAGAGTACTTCATCCTCCTTTATGCTCTCAGGACAATAGATCACAACATCCACACTCTACTCTGCAGGAGGCACAGAGGGTCCTGTGCGCAAAGGTAAGCACTAGGGGAATCAGAAATGCTAAACACAAGGTTGTTCCTTCAAAGGAAGGGATGTGTAAACTGTTATCTGCCCTGAAGGCTGGGAGCTGAGGTGGTTAATAGCCTGGTCAGTGCAGTGCAGTATGGATGAGACCTCACCAGATCCTCTCCCAGACACGTATCTATCATGAGGTTCTCAATCTATAGAACCAATCTTTATGGAAGGTGTCACATGTAGTCAATCTATAGAACCCATCTTTATGGAAGACATCACATGAACTTTATAAAGTGTTCTGATGCAGTCATGCCTTAAGCTTTATTGTGCATATGGAACTAAGTTATCACCAGGAAATTTTTCTCCAAATTGTGCTGTGCTTAAATATGCCTAAAATAACTTACTCGGGGGTCAGATTCCCAAAGTTTGAACCATACTGGCTACTTAGTTGTACTGAGCTGAACTTCTTGCCTCTCACAAATCAGTATTTTTCAGGCCGTGGTGGTCACAAAAACCCCTACCACCACCCATCCCATATTCCTTCATATTAGGTATTTCTGAACACAGACTGCAGTACATGGAATTTTTATTCTGTAGAGTTGGAGATAGTATGTATTAAATAAAATCACTGAACGTTTAGTTGAAATAGAAAATATAAGTATAGGCTAGAGAGATGGCTCAGTGGTTAAGAGCTCTTCCAAAGAGTGGTTAAGACTGCTCTTCCGGCCAGGCAGTGGTGGCGCACGCCTGTAATCCCAGCACTTGGTAGGCAGAGGCAGGTGGATTTCTGAGTTCAAGGCCAGCCTGGTCTACAGAGTGAGTTCCAGA
>BDUI01000651.1:45403-57371 GCA_002335545.1 Apodemus speciosus | reverse complement strand
CACACACACACACACACACACACACACACACACCACTATTTCTTACATGAAGGTCAAAATACACAATCCAAGAAAACAGTCACATTCTGAAATACTGCTCAAGTAGCACAGGAAGGACCTGAGCATCAAATATAAAACATTTTATTTTCAAAGGATCAAAATACCTCATACCTGAAGGGAACAGGGCTAGTGACCGAATCTAACTTCCTAGGTACTCTCTAGAAGCAAGCGTCTGCCACTCTGAAATGCTCAGCAAGCCACTTCCCAGAATGACAACATACATCAAAACCTAAATGAATTTTACCAAGAACATTCTGGTGACGGAAAAACAAAATCACTGTGCTTCTGGCAGTAATGTTACTGCACAGGTTAGCTTGAAACAGGACGTCCATTACTTCCTTAACCCATATATTGAGCTTGAAGAATAATACAAAGAATACAACCTTCTAACAAATAACTTGTTTGAAGGAAATTCAAAACACTAAACCTACAACTCTTTCCTTTAAACCTGCAAATCTTCACTTTAATTCTAACGAGTTCATATATATATGTTAGAGAAGGAAAATGAAATTCACAAATTTAATAGCTGGTTGGGGAAAGGGCCGAAAAAAAGACAAAATAAAATAAGTCTCCTGAAAATTGAGTTCAAAACTCAATTTCAAAGTAAGCTATTACTGGGATGGGGTGGGGGGGTGGACTGGAATAACTTCACAAACACTACCCAATCATTGTATCCTCCCTCTACACAGTTTTAATACAACGGCAATGCTTACCAGACAACCCATTCGAGCTCAGCAAAACACTTCAAGCACTCACAAGGGCATTTGTGGGGCAAGGACACAGAAGGGAACAGAGGCTAGGGTACAGAGGGAGGAGACAGGCGCTGAGCAACAATGGGACCTGTCATCTAACCACAGAGCCACACAACAGGATGTCAGGGATAAAACAATTCTTTTGCCAACTACCAGGAACTCTCTGGAAAAGACTTAGGACAAACTTCACTGGGGGCTTACAACAACTATGTGAGCCTGCTTCCTCCAAAGGCATTCCTGAAGGCAAGGTCATCAAAAAAGAAGGTCTGCAGGGAGGTAGCTGCTTCCAAAGGGCTGGTCCTAAAAGAACCCTTCATGTGGTGTCAGTGAGAAGACACCTTTGCAACGCCCTAGAGAAATTACCAAAACAATGCCTTCTGAATCCGTTCAAAGTCCCAAGACTAGCTGCAGTCAAATCATTTTAATGGGCAAAAGTCTTCTGTCTTAAACATTAAAATGGGCCGTGCTATTAAAGAAATTAGGAACTTATGTGACTAGGAATCATGTGCACTAAGCTGCCGGGGCTGTTGGTCGATGTAGAACAAGACCTGAATCTAAAGGTTCCTGCAGCCAAGATCGATCTCCACACCTCTTTAGGGAGCTGCAGCTGGCTCCCACCCTGAAACATGTGATCAGTCAAAGAGAACCTGCATGTGCAGGCAGGGCAGAAAGGCCCAGAGGACCAACACACATGCTTCCATGTATCACTCTGCGTACTAAACASCTTTATTGAAATGAGTTGTTTTATAAGCATACTGAGGAAAAAACTCATCAGCAAAATTCTTGCCATTTATGAAAGCTGGCTTTATTTCTATACCTTGAGAGAAAATACTTGAGGTCACTAAAACAAGATTTAATTAAAGTTTATTGGTAAAATTAAACAACCATGGACACTGTCCAAAACTATTTAAGCTTAAATTTTAACAATGTGCTTAAAGCAAAGTAGTCCTTTGGCAGCAAAGCAAGGGCCAAGTTTAAAAGAAAACTTTGCTTCTCTTGCTCACTCTTAGTATTCAAACCAGGTCTTCTAATACCTAGTGCCAAGGCACAGAAGTAGAGCCACGTCAAGGCAAAAGCACAGACTTCTACTGATCAGTACTAAATGGAAAGAAAGATGCCCAAAGTGTACTTGTTCTTTTCTCTATGAGAAAATATCTAACAAAGCAAATTGAGAAAAGATTCCTTTGGCTCACAGCAGGAAAGGCGAAGCTGAGGGAGCACGGACTGCCGCCAGGCCGCAGCAGCAGCAGTCAGGGAGTGGAGAGCGAGCAAAGCGGCTGCTGTTCTCATACTTTGATCTCAATCCAGGCCCCCAAGCCATGTGCTTCCCACATTCAGAGTGGTACTGCCTTTTAAACCCGCCTTTCTGAAAACACTTTCATAGACACACCTTTAGGTGTGCAACTCCAAAGGTAATGCTAAATCCAGACAGGCTGACAATGAAGAAGATTAAATATCAGAGGCTGGACAGATGGCTCAGTGGTTAAGAACCCTGGCCGCTCTTTCAGAGGACCCAGATCCAATTCCTAGCATATACATGGCAGCTCACAACCATCTGTAATTCCATTCTCAGGGGATCTGACGCCTTCTTCTAGCCTATACAGGCAATGCACTCACCGTACATATACATACACATATAAGCTAAACATCTACGTGCCTAAAATTGAAATAGTTTAATTTTTAAAAATATATTAACTATCAGAAAAATAAAAAGTAGCCCTTCAAAGTCATTATGGCATAGTATATAGAGCCCAGCATGGTGGCACACACCTTTAATCCCAGCACGTGGGGAAGTAGAGGCAGGTACATAGTGCTTTCCAGTCCAGCTAACATAGCCAGACCCTTTATCCTATTTAAAAATGGTATAGAGCTGTAGCTAGGGGTGTGGGTCCCACACTTGACATAAAGAACCCCCGAATTCAATGCTTAGAACAGAACACTAACAATTCTGGAAGGGCACTGACCCTGCAGGGCATTTCCATAACTTGACAGGCTAGTGGCTTTAGGAATTGCTTAGTGGGTTTAGTAGGGTTTTTTTTTTTTTTTAAGATTTATTTATTTATTATATGTGAGTACACTGAAGCTGTCTTCAGACACTCCAGAAGAGGGAGTCAGATCTCGTTATGGATGGTTGTGATCTACCATGTCGTTGCTGGGATTTGAACTCAGGACCTTCGGAAGAGCAGCTGGTGCTCTTAACTGCTGAGCCATCTCTCCAGCCCTAGTAGTTTTTTTCTTACAGTTTTTCTTTATTCTTTGGGGTTTTTTTGTTTTTTGTTTTTTGTTTTCTTTTGTTTTTTTGTTTTTGTTTTTCGAGACAGGGTTTCTCTGTGTAGGCCTGGCTGTCCTGGAACTCACTCTGTAGACCAGGCTGGCCTCGAACTCAGAAATCTGCCTGCCTCTGCCTCCCAAGTGCTGGGATTACAGGCGTGCGCCNAAAGAAAGAGAAAGAAAGAAAGAAAGAAAGAAAGAAAGAAAGAAAGAAAGAGTACTGCTCTTCCGAAGGTCCTGAGTTCAATTCCCAGCAACCACATGGTGGCTCACAACCATCCTTAATGAGATTTGATGCCCTCTTCCGGGGTGTCTGAAGACAGCTACAGTGTACTTACATATCATAAATAAATAAATCTAAAAAAAAAAGAAAAGAAGAGAAGAGAAAATGTAACTATAATAACCAATTCCAGAATCTTATTAAATTCTGATTCTCTTTAAGTCACTAAAATCCATATCTGAAATAAGATACAGGTGACTTTTAAAATAAAAACTTATAAACAGAATCAAATACTTATTTTCTTCTAACTCGAGCTTGAAATAAAGATAAGCATCTACAACCATTTCTAAAAGATCAACTATCTGTTGATTTATAGGCGGTTATCTGAAACTCCTGAGTGAACAGTTAGTCCACTGAACAATATCCTGAGTGCTGAACTTCGGCATCAAATCAGTACATCATGTACAATAGGAAGGATTGTATAGTGTTAAAATACAGAAAAACATGTTTTTGTGCGAACCTGTCACTTTCAAGCAAATTATCTGAAGCCAGCTAAAAAGAAAATAAACAGTCAAGAAAACATGTTTCACTGTTATAGGCAGAGAGGTACGGGTAAGCTACTTAGCTCCTTTCTATAAAGATTCACAGTCCCACAGATAATTTCCCAGCCTCAATGGAAGATAGTTAAGTACAAAGAGGGGAGTAGTTAAAGTACAAGTACTGGGGCTAGGTTTACAGCTCAGTAGGTAATAGTGTTTGCTCTGAAAACCTAAGGATCTGAGTTTGAATCCCCAGCACCTACTTAAAAAAGCGAGGCATGGCCTCACAAGCCTGAAATCCAGCATCCAGCAGCAGAGACAGACAGATCCCAGGGATTCAACAGCCATCCAACCAGCTGGTCTAGCCAAAACCACTAAGCAAGAAGGCTCAGTGAATTAAAATTCTTGCCACCAAGCCTGACAACCTGAGTTCTACCCCAGAACCCACAAGATTCCCACAAGCTGTCCTCTGACCTTCACTAAAGTGCCAAGACAAACGCTTGCCCAGACATACATACACACTTGCAATACATGAATGAAACGTAATAGTAATAGCAAAGATCTTCTTCTTTTTTTTTTTTTAAAGTGCAGGTTCAGCTTGACAGCAGTGGCGCACACTTCTGATCCCAGCACTTGGGAGGCAGAGCAAGCTAATTGAGTTTGAAGCCAGAGTAGCCTACAGTGAGCTCTAGGACAGCCGGGACTACACAGAGAAACCCTGTATGGGAAAAAAAAAAAAGTAAGTTCTACACCAGGTAAGGTAACATGAGCCTTGTAATACTAGCACCTGTGACAAAGGGAAATTAGGAGTTCGCCTGGGCTATATGAGACCTCTTCATCCACCCACCCCCACACGCGCAAATACAATATATATATATATATATATATATATATATATATATATATATATATATATTCAACACAATTATATGTACAAAACACTTAAGAGTTCAGTTAAAAAAAAAAGTAGTTTCACAAATAATAGCTCTGGCTATATCTCATACACACACACACACCTATAAAAAAATTCCAAGAAAGCTGGGTATGGTGCCACATGCCTGTAATCTCAGTACTTAAGAAGTAGAAGCAAGGGGCTGGGGAGATGGCTCAGCAGGTAAGAGCACTGACTGCTCTTCCAAAGGTCCTGAGTTCAAATCCCAGCAACCACATGGTGGCTCTCAACCATCCKTAATGAGATCTGACGCCCTCTTCTGGAGTGTCTAAAGACAGCTACAATGTACTTACATATAATACACAAATAAATAAANGGTCAGAGTGGCATACTTTAATTCCAGCACTTAGGAAGCAAAAGGGCAAGCAAATCTCCAGTTCAAGAGCAGCCCAGTCACACAGTGAGTACCAGGACAGCCAGGGCTACAGCAAGAGACCTTATCTCAAACTAAATAGATAGTTGGATAGATACATAGATGGATACATAGATAAATGGGTGGATGTACTGGCTGGTTTTGTATCAACTTGACACAAACTAGAGTTATCACAGAAAAAAGGAGATTCAGGTGAGGAAATGCCTCCACTAGATCCAGCTGTAAGGCATTTTCTCAGTTGGTGATCAAGGGGGGAGGGCCCACTGTGGGTGGTGCCATCCCTGGGCTGGTAGTCTTGGGTTCTATAAGAGAGCATGCCGAGCAAGCCAGTAAGTAACATCCCTCCGTGGCCTCTGCATCAGCTCCTGCTTCCTGACCTGCTTGAGTTCCAGTTTTGACTTCCTTTAGTGATGAACAGCAATGTGGAAGCATAAGCTGAAGAAACCCTTTCCTCCCCAACTTGCTTCTTGGTCATGATGTTTTGTATAGGGATAGAAACCCTGACTGAGAGAGTGGATGAATAAATTAATAAATCTGTCAAAAAATAGTATATTCATAAAATAAATATTTTTCAGTCACTATAGAAATGCTACAAAAATGAACCTACTAAGTGAAAGAATGAACACTACTAAGTGAAAAATCCAGTCCACATATTATAGATTGCATTTATATGAGTATCCAGAATAGATAAATATATATACATTGAAAGATTACTGGTTGTCTACAGCAGTTAGAATATGTGAAAGAAACAAACTGCTAATAATATGTGCAGCATTTCATTGTACAGAAATGAAATTATTCTAATAGTGATTGTGGGAACAATCATTCTGAATATATGAAAACCACTGAATTGTACACTTTAAATGGGTGTATTATATAATATATGAATTATATCTCAATAAAGCTGCTTTTTTTCCCCCACAGTTTTCCTTTCTGCAAAACAAGATACTCTTTGTTTCATGTCTGTGGATTAAACTGGGTCTCCATAAACAACAGCAGCTGCTGCCTGGTAAAACTGGATGGCTTCAAACACTCGGCAAACAACTGTGTGTGGCAAACAAGTTCTGTTTGTGTGTGTGCCAATTTAGAGTAACTGCTTTTAAAGAATATGTAGGAAAATCAGACTGTGCGTTCTTTTTTTTTTTTTTTTTTTTTTTTTTTTTTTTTTTTTTTTTTTTTTTTTTTTTTTTTTGCTGTTGTCATTTAAATCAGAAGAGAATGTAATCACAATTTCCTGAGCCAAGAAGTCAGTATCACTGCCATTTACTACACATAGTCCATGGTGACTGAAGGGAAACAATCCACTCTGATTTTAAAAAAGAGAACAGCCGAACATGTACGGAAGAGGTACAGCAGCCGCCGCCAGACTAGTCTCGGGCTGAGGCAGAGCAGATGAACAAGGCAGGTTGAGTGTTGCTTGCTGGCCACACCCTGCTCGACAATTACAAACATTCCACTTCAGGTTTGTAAAAATTCCACCTCTTATTTGTTGAGAGTATTTCCCTAGAGTGCTCAGAGCCAAATGAAAACCATCTGATAAACAATCTGACCATATCCAGGCTGGCAGAAACAGCTGAAGAGCAGCAGAGCTGGGTGTGACCTACTCTTGGGACGCTGAACCGGGAGAGGGTGAGGCCAGATTACTTAGCAAGACTAAGAAAGAGAATGAGRGAGGGGAAAGAGAGGAGGGGGAAAGAAAGTAAAATGTGACAAATAGAAAGACAGACAGACAGACAGAGAGCGAGCACAAGAGAGCGAGAGCCTACGCACTCATCTATGTCTTGGCAGGTGAACAAAGGTCAGAACACAACTTGCAGGAGTCAATTCTCTCCTTCTACCCTTGCAGATTCCAGGGATGGGAGTCTGACTGTGAGCTTCGACATCAAGCACCTTTCCGGGTTGAGCCATACCACTGGCTTCTAGTCTTCAAATCAAAAAAACAAAAACAAAACAAAACAATAACTCTGGGGTTCCATGAGGTTAAACACTATAAGGCTTACACAATCAGATAAACGTACTCTTTACAAATTATGTATAAAAAAATTCTAATTCTTTACAGCACACTGGAAACCTTGCCATTAAAAATCAAACACCAGGGGCTGGAGAGATGGATGGCTCAGTGGGTAAGAGCACTGACTGCTCTTCCAGAGGTCCTGAGTCCCAGCAACAACATGGTGACTCATAACCATCTGAAATGAGATCTGATGCCCTCTTCTGGTGTGTCTGAAGACAGCTACAGTTTCAAGACAGGGTTTCTCTGTGTAGTCCTGGTTGTCCTGGAACTCTGTAGACCAGGCTGGCCTTGAACTCAGAAATCCACCTGCCTCTGCCTCTGCCTCCCAAGTGCTGGGATTAAAGGCATGCGCCACTACTGCCAGGCTTATAGTTGGATTCTTAGAATAAATAAAAATCTTTTTAAAAAATTGAACACTAATTTCATTTTCAAATTTTATTTATTTATTTATTTACATTTATGTTGTGCATGTGTGCACATGTGGGAATCAGAGGACAACGCTAGGCCCTCTCAATCCACCAGGGGCATCCAGGCAATCAAACATCAGGCCTGGTGGCCACACCAAGCACACCTGCTGAGCCACCTGATTGTTTCTCTTAATGAATTATTTTGGAAACATTGTAAAAGCCAGAGGATCCGGAAGTTGGCTGTGAAACAGTGTTTCCTAGAAATGACAAAAGCTACACCCATGAAGTCTTACCAACATGACTGCCTAAACAGGAGCTGAGTGAGAACACAGAGACACACTAATGTGAACAGGGCAGGACCTGAACCCTACACAAAGAACTATAGGAAGGGGAAAGAGCTCAGTGGTTTCCAGCACCCACATGGCAGCTCACAACTGTAATTCCAGTGCCAGAGGATCTGACACCCTAACACAGACTTACATGCAGGCAAAACACCAATACAGAATGCTGATAGTGGGAGAACTACTTTTCCCCAGGGAACAGCACACCAATTAGTTATCCAATACCAAATCTTCAGTCCTGAAAACACATATCATAAATAATATATATAATATCATATGATATATATGGTGTGTATACACACATATACACACATGTATGTATATAAGAAAGATTAACAAAAAAAAGGCACTTTTCAAAGAGAACAAGGAAGGTATATTGGGAGGGTTTTGGGGGGAAGGAAAGGACAAGGAGAAATTGATGTAATTAGAATCTCAAAAAAATAGAAGAAATATGCCGGGTGGTGGTGGCTCACGCCTGTAATCCCAGCACTTGGGAGGCAGAGACAGGAGGGTTTCTGAGTTCGAATCCAGCCTGGTCTACAAAGAGAGTTCCAGGACAGCCAGGGCTACACAGAGAAACCCTGTCTCGAAAAACAAAAACAAAAACAAAAAAATAGAAGAAATAAAAACAGAAAAAGCAAATTTTCATCTTCATTTCTTTTATAAATATGATACTCATACTTTTTTTTAAAGAATAATGCCAGCTAGTGGGAGGTGGAAACAGGAAGATAAGGAGGTTAAGGTCAGCCTCCGCTGTATACCAAACTCATACATAGCCACCCTGGACTATACAGGGCATTGTCTCAAATAAGAAAGGAAAGGAAAGAGAGTGAAAGAGGTGCCGCCAGTAAGGTGGCTTAGGTAAAGGCACATGCTCCCAAGCCCGATGACCTGAGTTCAATATCTGGAGCCCATATGATAGAAATAGAATCAATCCTAGCATGCTGTTTACTAACCTCCATACAGACTCTACAGTATGTATGCCCGTGTGTACACACAGACACAGACACAGACACACACACACACACACACACACACACACACCAATAATAATAATAACAATAATAATAACAATAATAAACATTTTTTTTACAATTTATTTTTATCTTATGTGCATTAGTGTTCTGCCTGTACACTTATCTGTGTGAGGGTATCAGATCCCCTGGAACTGAAGTTTCAAACAGTTGTGAGCTGCCAATGTGGGTGCTGGGAATTGAACCCAGATATTCTGGAAGAGCAGCTCTTAACTGCTGAGCTATCTCTCCAGCCCCAATAAAGATTTTTTTTGTTTGTTTGTTTGTTTTTGTTTTTCGAGACAGAGTTTCTCTGTGTAGACCTAGCTGTCCTGGAACTCACTCTGTAGACCAGGCTGGCCTCGAATTCAGAAATCCGCCTGCCTCTGCCTCCCAAGTGCTGGGATTAAAGGCGTGCGCCACCACCACCCGGCAAGATATTTTTTTAAAGGTTGGTTTGTTTGTTTACTTATATGTGAGTATGCTGTTGCTGACATACCAGAAGAGGGAATCAGATCCAATTATAGATGGTTGTGAGCCACCATGTGGTTGCTGGGAATTGAACTCATGACCTCTAGAAAAACAGCCAGTGCTCTTAACCACTGAGCTATCTCTCCAGCCCCAAGATATTTTTAAAGAACAAAAAANCATGGTGGCTCTCAACCATCCGTAATGAGATCTGACGCCCTCTTCTGGAGTGTCTAAAGACAGCTACAATGTACTTACATATAATACACAAATAAATAAACAAAAAAAAAAAAAGAGGCAGAAGCAAGAAGATAACAGTATATTCAAGGCCAGCCTGATCTACCTTAGCAAGTTCCACTCTAGACAGAGATATATAACAAGACCCTGCCTAATAAACAAAAAAAAAAATTTTTTTTAACTATTCTTCAGATATGCCCAGTATTTTGCCAGACTGTTCTCTGCCCACACCCATCTTCCGAGTCCTCCTACCTAATACCAGCATCACTTGGAGGCAGCAACTCATTCTGACAGGGTCTAATGATGGTCACATCTTATAAAGAATAGTCACTTGGATTCAGTCACTTTCTTGGGGCCAATTGGGAAGGGGAAGTTCAGTGGGAGGGGAGAAGGGCAGGATGAATGTGATCATGTGATCAAAACACAATTATCCACGTGTATCAAAGTGTCATGATGAAACCCATTATGTGTGATTAATATGTGCTAATAAAATTTTTTCCCAGGACTGGTGGTATACACCTTTAATCTCAGCACTCAAGAGGAAGAGGCAGGTGGATCTCTGGGAATTGGAGATCAGTCTGATCTGCACAGAGAATTCCAGGGCAGCCAGAGCTATATAATAGAGGCCCTTTCTAAAAATATAAAAATAATAAAATGTGTTTTATACATATTTATAAAACATGTATATTTAATAATGTAGTTATGAATTTTTAAATTTAATAATTTATAAATATCTTTTAAATATAAAGATTTGTAAAATAATTTTTAATTACTTCCTACAAGATTGTCTTTTTAAAATATAGGCAACATATAGGGCTTCTCCCTCCCAGAACTTCACTAATTAGGTTGTGCAAGTATAACCTCCACTAGATTTCTTAGAATACAGATGCGTAATGCTTGCTGAAGAAGAGTTAATGGACTGGGCAATGGTGGTACATGCCTTTTACCCCAGGACTCAGGAGGCAGAGGCAGTTGAATCTCTGAGTTCAAGGCCAGCCTGGTCGACAGAGTGAGTTCCAGGACAGCCAGGGCTACACAGAGAAACCCTGTGTATATATTTGACAAAATCTTGTAAAACACACAAAACTTTTTCCTGGTTAGAGGTAACTCGGTGACAGATATGACCAAATAACTCTTTAGCTCTTCCCCAAGTCTCCAACCTAAATCATATCACACTTCAATTTCATTTTTATGTTTCCAACATAAAAGTCTATGGAGGAAAGATATTCTGGGCAGTTAGACAAATACAATGTTCTTTCCTAACCACAATGCCAATAGTAGCAAACTAGTAACGGGTTGAAAGAAGAAAGTTTCAGGCAATTTATTTGGCTCCTGGAAAGAAAAAAAAAAAGAATTCCATAAATTTACCCTATATAACCATCTGGTTAAATCACTAAGAACCAAAGATGTTTTTTCTTTTCTAATTTTTTAAATCACTAAGGAATGCTTTTATAATTTAGATACTTGATTATAACTACGAATTATTTTACAATCATTATAAACACATCAGTACCTGGGCTATTTTGCACAATAATGAAAATATAATGACAGTATCAACAAGAGGAGCATAGGAGAGGAAGCCGTGATAGCAGCAGCGTGACTCATTTCTGTCAGGAGAACTCTGGCACAGAATGGTACAAGCAACTCCAGTGTGAAAAGCAAGCAAGCTCGTGACTGGGAAGGCAGGTGACAGAGAATGCAAAGCTAGGAAGCAGAAGGAGCACAAACAAAGGTCTCTTCAGTGAGAGCAGAGAAAACCAGGAGGTACTGAAATCTATCCTAAAAGTCTTTCATATTCTCAAAAGCTACTAACTCCAGCGTTTGAGTCAGTTCAAATGTTAACCCTACCACTTACAAGGGAGCAGGAGTAGCCTTCCATTCGGGTTCTTTCACTGTAAAAACTATAGTAATGGTAGCAACTAAAATGAACATTACTGGACACACAGCATGTCCTTGGCTCTTAAAATGCAGGAGTCACTTTCCTCATACTGCAAGGGAAGAGGACAGAGAGAAGTTCTACCTATTAATGATAAGGAAAAATACTATCTAYTTGCCAGGGTTGTAGTGAAATTTTGAAATATATGCGTAGCATTTAGCATAGAATCTAGGGGATCAAGAAATTATTATTGTAACAAGTACAACCTCCACTTAAAAGCAGACTCAACAGCAATAAAATCTCAGTAAGTTTTCCTCATATTGCTAGTAGCACTTCTACAGAACCCAAAGCTTTTTAAAAATGTAAGTGTAAATACACACACACACACCATACCACACACACACAACCACACACACACACACACACCACACACACACACACACAC